>VTGD01000037.1:0-228608 GCA_013406985.1 Calonectria crousiana | reverse complement strand
CCCCCCCCCCCCCCAGCTCTTGTCATCTGTGAGATGATGGTGGAAATGATATCTTCTTGCTCGTTGACTGGATGTTTGAAGGCCCGTATGGTCGCCTTAATCTAAAACATGCCCGGCGGCTCGTTTCAGACAAATTGTCAGGCCATGTGTTCCGTTTAATTGCCACGACCCTAGTCGCATCCTAGTGCTGTGTCTCGCAACTCCAGCTGCTTTTGCATCCAGTTGCGCTGACACGTCCAACTTACAGCTCACCATCATCCTTGGGTCAAGTGACCGCTCAACTTTGCTCTACTGAAGCCGACACCCCGAGGCGACCGAATTGCCACGCAGGTGTCACGAGTCTACGAGATCTACACCGACATCTTTGCTGCACTTCCACTAGAAAGCACCGTGAGAGAAACACGCTGGATTAGGACAAGTGTGTACATATATATATATAACTGCTTCCAGCATAGCATTGATATGTTTAATTCCAATTCTATTACTTCATATTTTTCATTGTACAAATACTCAGACATGATTCTTCCAAACCTCGTTATATCGTTTCTGACACCGGGAGAGACGCAGCCTCGCCGAGCGACGTCATGCCAACCCCCAAGTCGTTCACCAAGTCTCCCCAGAGCAATGTCCCGCCTGCCCCAGAGCAGTCCGCCACCCACAGGTTTTCCGCGTCAACGCCTGTCAGTGCGTCGCAGTGCTCGATTGTCCTGTTCCCCAGATCCATCGTGGACAGGTCCGGATCGGCCGCGCTAGGCACGCTGGCGTCGGCCAAAGCAGCGCCGGCTCCATTGCCGATGGGGGATGTCGGGACGAAATTGGTGATGCCAATCCTGTGGCCGAATTCGGCGAGTATCTCAAACGTCTTGTCCTTGAGCTTTTCGCTCAATTCCGCCTTGGCCGCAGCCTTGGCCAGCTCGAACACGGCCTTGGCCGTCAGGATGCTCCGGCGCAGCGTGGGCGACAGCGGACAGATGGGGTATCCGCACGTGAAGCCCGCCATCGCGAACACGGCGTTGAGCTGCCAGTCCGTCACCTGATACCACCCGGTGAGGATATCGGTGTCTCTGAGGACCTGGTGCAGGATATTTGCAATCGTGACGGCTGAATTCCCCGCCACAATGCAGTGGTTGTCGCTGGAGAGCGTTCCGAGAGCTGGGGTGGGAAGAAACGAAATGAACGGCCTGCGGAGGATGATGGCAAAGTTGTGATATTCGAGCTCGAGAACGAGCCGTTGGCGCTGTAGCCAGAGGGGGTCGCTGTTGCTCAGGTCCAGGCCAGAGCGGTCGGTAGACAGGGGAATCCCGTCTCTCCTCTGCGTTTTTAGACCTTCTGGAAGCTCTTCCGCCCAGTGCTTGAGCTTCTTTAGCTTTTGAAACAAGAACTGGGCGCACTTCTCCCGTGACGTGGGGTGCTGGTAAAAGTCGTCGCCGTCAATCCCGTCCAGGACGCTCTCGCAAGCAGCATAGAATTCTTCGTGGATTTCGCGCACCAGGTCAAACATGCGTCGGCGCTCGTGCTGGAACCGCAGCCAATTGACGCCCGTCTCAGGTCCAAGGGTATACGTAGGGCCAATCGACTGAGCTTTCAAATCGGAATCTGGCTGCAAATCTGTGGGGGGCAAGTCCTCAATGGCGAATGGGCGACCCAGATGCAGCGAAATCTGAGTGTCCAGCATAACAAGACAGCTCCAGAGCCTCCTCTTGCAATCTTCTTCGCCCGGACTGATCGGTTCGTCGCTATCGGTGGATTTGTGCTGAAGACCAAGAGATTGGGCGATCCGGACGGCAGTTCCGGTCACGGCGTACGCCGAGTCCAACTGGTTGGTCGACAGCAAGTAGAGGGCATTGAGAAAATAGCACTGGGCAGTTGTCAAGGATGGTGCACCGAGGTTTTGACTGAGGTAGAACTGCGCTCGCAGATAGTAGTCCCTCCCCGGGATGTCGCCGTTGGTGCTTCCGCACGACATGTACGTCGATCCAAATTGGATGCACAGTGCCAGAGCGCTGTCCACCAACGGGCACGGCTTCCTATTTGATGGGCTTTCCCAGAGCGACGCGTAGTGCTTGCGGAAGCTGGCCTCGTCCAGAACCGGGTATACAGCGTGATGTCCCTGCCAGAACAGGTCGAGCAGTATGTCTTGTTGCTGTCTCTGAAGCCGACCAGAACTCGGCATTGAATCCAGCGGAGAGGCCAAGGGTGCCGCTGGCGGGGAGTCCTGGGGCATGGCCATCCTCGTATAGGTGCTGAGTCGATGTGTGAAATAGCACAGTGACGAAGGACCGTACTGGATCCCATTCTTTTTCACCCCTTTCCACTTTATCCTGCCCTGATGCTTGTGAGAACTTTCCCCCTGCAATGACGGAGTCATTAATTTTGTCTCCAGTTCCTGGACCTGTTTTCTCAGCCTCTGAACCTCCCTGTGTCACCAATTAGCTGCGTCCCCTTTAAAAGATTAAAAAAAAAAAGCCATGGTCAACAAATCGTACTTGGTCGCGGCGGCCACGCTCTTAAAGTCATCGCGGCCGGCATTCACGCACTCCCGCTTGGCCTCCTTGCAGTTGCGACAGGGCCGGACGGTATCGCACTTGACCCTTGTGAGACGGCACCAATCGCAGGCCCGAGAAACCTGGGCTCGTTTTGGTCGCGGCTGCGGGGGCGGCGATGCCTTGTCGCTGGAGCTGGATGAGGGCGTTGGTGTCGGGACGCCAAATACGGTAAACATAGCTTTTACGGGATGGCCGCGACTTTTGAACTTGATGCCAAGATGTAGACAACAATGATGGCCTTTTTTCCTACGTTGATGGCGGGACAATGACTGATATGACTAGTCGCAAGGGCTGAAGGGGGTTAATGGCGGCAATTGTGGGGTTAAAAGGAAATTTGTCAGCGCCGTCAGCCGCATGTATGACGGACGAGATCTGCGCCAGAACATGCGATGAGTCAGTTGAAGCTGGGGAAATATGGAATTAGAACCAGGAGAAAGATGCATGGTTTCTGGCCTAGATCTGGGAGATTGGGAGATTGGGAGATTCGTCGTTGGAGGATTTCGATACTGAGGCGTGGCAGGGCTGGTGCTGGATCAAGTTCTGACGAGACAATCACGTTATGAGGACTGCAGTTTCGCTGGAAAAACTGCCTTCGCGCCAGATGCGAACGCGAGAGATGACGTCTCTTATGGACTTTTTGCCCTCCCATCTGCCGACATGATTCATATCAGCCTTATTCCATGGGGTCCATGAAGTCGTCACCGATCAGTCCCTTGTTACTCGCAGGCCAATCAAGTCATTGTAGCCGTCTCGATTGGGAAGGGTTCGGAGTCGACTCCGAAAACTCCTTTGGGAAGGATCCCCACTTAATATCTGACTCTTCCGTGGTTGGCGGTATTGCGTTGACTTGGGTAGATCTGATATTCGTTTGCACCTGATCAGCGGGACAATTAAGACAACCCCAGATCGTCTCCTGCAGCAGATTCATTTGTTTCTGATCGTAGAGGGACTGCACTGCTTTGCGCGGCCGTGCGGGCTCAGACAAACACCCCTCTCGCGTCTCAGTCTATCCAAGGTAGCCCGAATGAACACTGCCGAGACGGAAGCGAAACACAAGGCTCCTACCGGCTCGTGCAAATGGTTACTAGATATTTTTCCCCATTGAATGAGTCGTCTGGGAATTGATCAGTTGACTAAATATCCGACAGTAGAGGACCGAGACTCAAACAACGCTGTCTCGTATCCCCGGCGATGACCACGAAGTGGAACCAAACCGTTGCTTGTAGAGGTAACCCGTTTCCATAGTAGTATACATTAAACTGCTTTATCCAAAGGAGGAGCACGCTGTTTTACAGCCTCACATCTGAGTGGGCATGGTTCGTCCTTTGTGGACGCAGGTGCACAGCCGCGCCAGGCCCGTTTCATCATCACCCAAGGGTTATCTCCATTAATCGCCACAAACGACAGACCAACACGGCCCCAAGACGCCAAATATATGATCCTTATCACCCATACCCCCCAGATTCCCTTCCTCTTCTTCGTCGGCCCCACCTGCCATGCGAACGCCGGGTCTGATCGCCTATCGACCTTCCAACAACCCTCCATTTCCTAATGCGGTAGGCCGATTGAGAGCACCCTGTTAGCGCTACCACCCCGCAACCGCGGGGTCGCAAGATAACTGCTCTTCTTGGACTGATGACGGCACATCGGATATCTTGATCTCTCTAGTTTAGGCGATAACAAGCCAGTATGTTTACTTTTTACAAACCAAATCGCGAATCTTGAGGCCCGCGCGTCCGATATTCGGCCGCATGTCCAGACAAATATTTGTCTTCCAGTCGGATGTGTCGAGTCGCCAACAAGACGTGTAGGTTTTATGGGTCCAGCGCACACAACATTCCCAACGCCATCATATTCATACCAGCAGTTTATTCATGGGAGTCGTATCGACATCAATACATGATTGCATTCCAATACCAAAAAAACCCATACCCATAACCTAAGCCCTTGCAGTCTTTCCCATGGCACTGATTCACGCCCGTAGATATTCGCAAACACTCTTTCCCCATCGCACCGCACTCTTGTAGGTCCACATGCCTGGCGCGTTGCCCTTCTGCAGGCCCTCGATGGCTTCTGCAAATGCAGGGCCCAGGCCCTCTTCCTTAATTTGCTGTACGGGGTAAAGGTATGTCTTGAAAGAGAAGAGAATGGCTTTCGTCTGGGGAAGGCGAGTGAGCGTCTGCAGCTCGATACGCAAAAATGTCTGGCTACTGGTGAGATAAAGCGTCTCCTTGGTTGAATGCTGTAAATTAACAAACCTTTGTGATGTCAACCTCTTCATCCTTGACATACTCATCATTTGCGTTAATGTGGTTCATCGAATTGTCGTACAATTCCGTGTGTGTCTGCACCGACCACTAGACAGGCGGTTAGCGCGATGCATCTTTGCCAAACGGCGGCAGCAACTTGCGTTTGTCCGCTTCACGCCCTTTCCAACTTCTAGCTTCCCAAAGAATCGCTCCATGCTAGCCCCGATCTTGTCGTACGATGGCACTGGGTCGTGGATTTCGGCCAGCGTTTTGCCCAGCTTGGCCGCCGGGTCGAAGCCAGAGGGGAAGCAGCACATAAAGGCAATGGAGCGGTGTCCCTCAGGCTCCTGCTGAAGCAGAAACAGATCCTCCTCGACTGATTCGCCGAGTGTCCTCAAGGCAGAATCCACGTCGTCTCCCGGAAAAGTCGGAAATGCTATGCCAGTGGCTAAGTTTTTACAAGCAGTCTTGTCGCTCGACAGCTGAAAGATGGATGGGAAACGAGTAGGAAGATAGTCTGCGAGGAGGTAGGTGTACACTTCTTTCACTGCAGCTTCACCACTGGGAATGAAGCCATGGACTTTGTTGCCATGGGTTTCGATGAGGTTGCGCCGCAGTGTAACACGATCAACGTAGTCTTGGTCAATGGTAATGAGTTCAGAGGGTGTATCAGCCCGGATAGCTGCAACGAGAATTTAGCACCGTGCGCCAGTGTATCACCGTCGGTTTCAACATACCCATGGTAATGTGATATGTTGGCTTGAATGGTCGCAGTTGTCTTCGAGCCGTACTCTTCCAATCAAATCCGGGCAGAGGTTCGATGGGTAATAATACCTTTTCAGGCAACGCTTCCATCCCTTTGGAGCCAGCTCGGTGTCGGCGCGTTTGCATCCATCTTTTGGCCTAGGAAAAATGAGTGGGCTGAAACTCGTTACTTCTGGAGCATGAACAACTGACAAGGCTTGTAATTGTCAATACAACCAAGCAAATGGCAGAGAGAACTGTGGATTTTAGGAAAAAGTCCATTCTGTCAAGTCGCAGTGCGGTAAAGAAGCGTCACGAGAGTTGAAGACTCCAGAACTTGGCTGGATAAAGAAACAAGTCGATAAATGAGGGTAGACAGACGCCAAGGAACCACCAAGTGCCGGCGTTGAATAAATAACCATCCAGACGTGGCCGTCACTATCCAACAAGTTGTCCAGTAAGGCGCAATTGATTAGGTCTCCCGCCCCTCTCTACATGTCCGATATCGCGTACTAGCCAGATTAGCCTCTGCTACCCGATCTTGGTGTGTGGGTGCCATGTCAGGTGGGCAGGTCGTGGCGGATGAGGCCCGTCTGATCAGATAGGTTAAAAAAAAAAGGCAAAGTCATTAGCATTATCTATGTACTGGTAGTGGCTGGTTCATCTAGCCCAGTTCCACCCAGCAGGTATCATCCGTCATCTCTGTATACATACACTCCCCGCATATGTGCCAGTTGATATATAGCCTCTAGTTCAATCTTTACCACTCCCACCAGAGCTCCACCACTTCATCCTTCATATTCGATATCCTAAAATCCTCCGGCATTGGTGGCTCATCCGGACCAGGCAGGTCATCCTCTACCCGGTGTATAAAGATCTGGCGGAGATTCTTTCCCACTTTCTCCGACTCGACAAGGCGATAGCTCTTCTTCTGGTGGCGGTCCAGCGGATCCCGCATTGGCCCCAAACTCCATTCAAATCCTGGCCATCCATCCCATGTGCCCTCGGTGTGAGTAAAGTCGATATTATTTGTGCCGTTGGAGTATACGGCGATGCTATAGCCGTTTGAAAGCACGGTGTCGGTTCCAAATTTGAAACGCTGCAGGAAACAGCTGCCACAGAACTGGGAAATCTTGACCATTTCATGGACTGGCGAATGATGCCATGATTTCCAGTGGTGCAGACTCAGGGGAAGGCGGCCAGACTCGTAGAGGCCGCTCAGGTCGGTGCCCATGTCCAATTGATGAAGGCCTTCAATGACGGTAAACTTTGTGTCTGTCTTTGTATAAATGCATGATTTGAGAAGGCCGTCTCCTTGGGGAACGTGCTCTTCGTTCAGACACTCCTCAATGTGAGGATCTAGTGTCTGAAGTAGGCCAATGCTCAAAAAGACACCGGCTCCACCAAACGCCATGTATCCGTGAAACTTGACGGCGTCAAAGTTGTCTGAGAGTGCCCCCATATATGCGGGGATGGTGTGGTCGTGCTTTTTGAGAACTTGATCAAGCTGGTAGAGTGAGGGGAAGAAGGTGTCGTCGTCAACAATAGCGGCCCACCTGGTACTGGGAGTAGAGTGGCGGAGGAGATCGCGCACAATGGCAAAGTGCTGTTCGTTTCCGCTGATATTCTTGTTCCATGGCTTGACAATTGCAAGGTCGATTCCATGCTCTCGGAACTTCTTCACGACCTTATCAAACTTTGAGGCATCCTTGGGGTTTGAGTCAACGATGACTGCAACCAAGCGAGCGCCCGAGTGGGAGAGCCACGTCTCGAACTGGAACATCGACTCCACAAGACGATCAAGGGTTGTGGCGACACCGAAGATCATGTGCGAGTAATCCTTTACGGGATAGGCTGCGGGCACATTGATTGTGACGGGTTCGCATTGGGGCTCCTGCCAGCCTTCACATCTCTCGTCGAGGTGAACGAGCTGGCCCTGGCCGATGAGCGGGCGGGAGTTCTCAGCGATGGCAGCCCTGTCGACCGTGTCGTTAATTACTGGGCGAATGCATCGCTTCTGGTAGATGACGTCTCTTGTGAGACCGTATGAAGGTCGGCGGAGGTGATCTATCGCAGGGGCACAAGAGGGTGAGCGGAGGAGGGATGGTCGGTCTGGCACATCTTCGCCAAAGCCGAAGGGAAGTGTGTATTCGAGGTTCGAGTCGGAGTTTAGGAAGAAGAAGGTGAGGATGAGAAGGACAGAAAGGAAAACGGCTCTTCGGCGTGGGGGAGGCATGCAGAAGGGCATTGCCCGCTTGGCATGACGGCGGGATGGACGACCCCAGTTTGGTACCAGGTCAGACTTTTCCCCGCCGTTGACAAAACCCGGCACCATGGGCGTCTGTTTCGAGGGCATATGGTGGTACTGAGGGCAAAGTTGTGGACGGTTGTGTAACTCGTCGTCGGCAGCCGGCGCTATCGCTATCGCGGGTCGCGTTATCTGGGTCGATCGAGGCGCGGCTATCGTCCTGGCATCGCGTGGAGGAGGTTAATTATTTCTAGGAAACATAGAATTTCGAGAGCGATCGCAGCAGGAGTCGAGCGAGCGAGCGAAACAGAAGTGCAAGGCGAGGCAAAGAGGCAATGTCGGAATGGCGAAGCAGGCTGAGTATGAACTGGGATTGGGTTGGTGTTGACAGCCGGGTACTAAGGAGTGGCGCAACAAGGTTAAAAACGGTATCCAAATGACTGATTGAAGGTATCCCAAGAAGGTTCCGTCTGCTCTGCAGCACGAGGCGTCTTGGATTGGAGAGAAAAGAGAATCTGAGCCAAGTGCCTCCGTTGAGAAATGGAAGGGAAAGGTCTGTCGATATTGCCCGCTGGGGGCAAAAGGAAGTGGCCCAAGGGTCTTTGAATACGCGGGATTGTGCCGCCCCGAGAAAACCTACCGACCACACCCATTCACTGAGTCGACTGTGACGGGGGGGAAGGAGCCGTGGGGGCCTGCCTGCATGTGGTAGGGGCTGCTGTGCGTGCCAAGCTTCAGTGGGGCACAGATGAGGTCGGTACGTACTGTCTGGAGTACGTATCTTTTTCTTTTTTACAAGGTTGACTGCGAACAGGGCTCGGGATGAGGGGGGAGGCAAGACACTGGCTGTCAAGCACCAAGCGGGTTGGTATGGAGCCGCCCGTCACCGAATGAGTGCGGCAAGAGCGGAAATAATGATTGGTGCTAGATGGCACGATTGGGGAAAGCAGGCACGAGCTGGTGCAGGCGCAGGAAGCTTGGGCCTGCCTTGTCTTGCTTGCTCGACGAGGAAGGTGCAGATGCGAATGCAGACTAAGGTCTGCGACTGGGACTGGGACTGCACGAGAAGCAAGCGAGGTGAGAAGACGACGGAGGCTACGGAAAGACAAGGTTTGGAAGGAACGCAGTGGTAGCGACATGCCCTCCGTCCTCGAGAGGCCTGCTCCTGCTCGCGGTTATCTCCAGGGACAAGTCAAGGCGAGGCAACGGCCAGGGGTCCCCAAGTCTCTGCAAATGAGGTGACGAATCGCCCGCCAACGCTGCCAGGTTGGTGGTGGAAATACTCTGTTCATCCGGCCCATTTCCCGGTCGGTGATCCCAAGAGGGCGAATAATGCAACCCGCTGGCCCACGGGCCCCCTACGAACCGGGCGGACGTTCGGGATGCTAAAAAGACGCGTTGAGAGGAGGGAGAGGGAGAGGGAAAAATCTCAGAGGCCGGACTTTCGGTGGATACAGAAGGGGGCCCCCTATCCACCAATGCATCGGTCTATTTGCAGAGCTAAATTGGCAGCTCGCTTGAATCTCGCCGCGGAGCCTCGGGACGCGCAATTGTCTATATCCTCGACTGCCGGGCTATATCGATTTGTTTCCGCCTCGCTGTCCACCACGACCTGTATTGCTGTAGCTCCCGCTGGTATGCATTAGATGCTTCACATCCGCGCATCGGATACGAACCAGGCGCACATAGCGTGACGTCAAGTCACATTTTTGAGGCTCGCTATACGAAGTCTGGCTGCTGAAAATGCCGCCAATTGGCTCTGCAGCCCCCAATCCGATCAAAACATTGCGTGTCACTTGCAGCGAATAAGCTCATGTATAACAGTGTTGCCCGGTGTTTGTCTCCAGAATTTTTCTGAAATTCAAAACATTGTGACCAGTTCTTTTGCCACAGCATTCTTGCTTTTTCCCGAGCCCACCCCTTTAGCCTCGCCTTTCCCCCCCTTTTACGCATCCCCTCACCACGCGGCTCAGCCTGCCACCTTACCGACATTGCCGTGGACCACTGTGTCGTGCTGTATGTCCACTAAACAAACCGCCACCGCGCCGCGAAAAAAAAAAACCGCCCCAGCGCCTCTGAAACTAGGTGTGGGCCACGATCGACATCAGATCGGCTTGTGGTCGACTAATTAATTATGCTTCTAGGCTTGAGTCGACTGTCTCCTGCTAATTGTTTCATCGTTTTGCTCTCGGCACTGGCCGTGTGCGAACGGTGGGCAAAGTAATGTCAATCAATTCGAGATCCGGTAGTTTGCCGTCTTGGACGGGGACGGCTAGCAATGATCCAGTATTTATTGCATCGCTACGGAGCCGCGACATTTATGCGCCACAGACCAAGGACACAGAGGCATTGTATGCTATTGTGTTCATGCAAACAGGCGTAATAGGATGAGCCGAAAGCGAGCCGACAACCGATCTCTCAACCTAGTTATCAAAGAGGTTGGCCATGCCAAATTGCTGTCTGTGTGGTTCCCATGCAAAGTCAGCGTGGCAATCAAGACGCAGGGTTACATCTAAGGGCCCTGCGGCCCTTAGACATGGCCTCGCCTCATCATGAATGCAAGGTACATGACCCGATCCAAAATATTCTTCCCAGACAAAAACAAGGAATGAAACCTTAGTTCGGTGCATCACAAAATCCGGGCCTGCAACCGCGCAAAGCGTGGAGAGGATTGATGAGAGCGGGGTACGCAATTCGTCATGCTTCAGGGATCAACTGGCAACAGGCCTGGTGCACCAGCTGAATCGGCCCTTGATAAGAGAGCCGCATTGGAGTACGCACTATCGATAGCGCGGCAAGGCGGGCATGCAGTCAAATCCCAACCTGGTAGTGCCCATTGGCCTTGTTTTGGATGCCCTAGACCTTGTGTTTCCATTATTGGCAAGCCGGATGAGTGAGATGGCAGAACGAGTGTACCATGACGTCAAAAGATGCATTGCGACTGTCATCCAGGCAAAACAACCATCAAGGCAGACTAATGGACAAGACGGCACTGCAATGAGCTGGCAGGGTGATTGTCAAGCTCCTTATTTCCGCTTACTGATCAAACTGATGAATTTTGCGCAACTCGTGACAACCCACCCACGCCAGCCGAACCTTGCTCATCAAATTAAGTAGTCAAAAGCCGAAAGCTACCTTAAGCTACCTGCATGGTGGGAGCCTATCGATCAAGCAGCGATTACCCAGTCCGCACCGGACATTGGGTGCGGGAGACGTATTTTAACTCGGGAGTTGCGGTCTTTTACGCGGTTGCAGGAGGCTCCGAATCGTGCCATAGCAACCTTAAAGCGCTCATCTGCGGTCGCGCTGCATTCGAGCCTGGGGCCGATGAGGCAGCGCTACACCCACCAAAGGCGCGAAATAGACTTTTGCCGTCCTGTGCAAATAGGCATATGCTTATTTCCCTGCCCTGGTGCTGCGACATTTTGGGCGAGGCCGCAGCCGGCGTGACCGCAAGACACGCGCGGAAGTTTACAGCAAATCATGTTGCTCGCCTCCAAACTGTCGATCAGACAGAGCACCAAGCGAGATCGGGTTGCAGCGAAACATGTCCAATGGTTCATGCATGCGCATTCCCAGGCGCGGTCTCGAATGCAGTCGATTGACACTCTTGGATTCCCATTGAGCCAGCAGCCACACACACCCCGCTCCGCACAACCTCGCCCCCCAAGACATGGGCGCGACCGTGGGAATGCAGGCCAATCAGCAGCCCCCGAGGCCACTTTGACTACCTGCGTGGCTCAGTCTAGAAGCCTCTTAGCCCAGCCCATTTGCAGCCATGACAGGTGGAACAGAGCAATAAAACCGTCAAGCGTAGCCACCTGGCACTAAATATCATAGTTCTCAATTTGATTCTGGAACTCGGTCATCTTGAAACATTGGGCAACGACCGACAAGAGTCAGGTCGTGGCAATTCAAATCTGATAGCCCCGACGAATCACTGCACTGTGTATTCCAACGCATTCTCACTTCAGCAGCCTTTCACATCAAAGCTAGAACCATTCTGAAAGAAAGCATCATGCCAAAATTCACCGGCGATGGCACTAATGGATCATGAATTTGCACTAGCAGTCCACCCAGCAACTCTAAAAGGCTAGTCTATCACCTCTGTATGAGATGGTGATTCGTGAGGATTCGAGAAGGATTCTTGTAAATGGGACAAAGTCAGTTAGCTCTGTATCACTCCTGGGTGTTAAAACATATGCACTGCTCCCAATAAGACACCGACGTCTGCCAGTGAAAGGCTTTGTCTGAGGAGACAGATAGACAGATAGACCGTAAACATCATAAAGGTTCTGTATGTTTCAAGATACGCTATTGTCAGCCCAAACAAAACGAATAACGTTAATCAGGGGCTCTTTGGTCAGCCACCATCTTCATCAATAGCACTCCGAGTCGTAGTGAACGATAAACTATAAACAACTAGCACATAGGCTGCTGGTTCATACAGACTATCATAAATCCCATCTCAGTCAGGGAGGAGCAATATCAAGAAGAACTGGCAGTACTTAAACATTATGCTCACGTTTTCACATACTGAGCTATCCAGAAATGGTTGCAAACTTGGGATCAGAACAAAGTTGAGACTTTGCAGATGAATTGTGTTATCAAGAGTAGCAACAGGGCTGAAGACTTGTTCGGGAGTGTTTACACCAAGTCCGAAAGGATGACATGAGTGTAAGGCATCTTGCAGTAAGCTCTACATTTAACCGTAACCATCTATGCTCCTTGGTACAACCAGTAGTTTGGGGGCAAGCTTGTTTTAAACACCAATGAGTCTTGGTTTTTTGGACACCTTGCTTGCTTTAGATGATGATCTCCCAGAATCAGTTTCTTGTACAGATTCCGGGCCCTTGTCTGATTACACTCCAGACCACCCCATCAACTGACACACAGATTTGCTTGTGTACCAGCTGATAGCAACATATAAAATCAAAGCCACCAAGGCACAGATGACACACGTCGCCAGTGTACCCCCTCCAAGGGGACGAAAGACATCTGTTTAACAGGGGGGTTTATCCAGCACTGGTGCTGTCATTCAGGCTCCCTGTGCTGAGCAGACCTCGGAAGTCGCATAGCTCTGATGAGTGAGAGTACTGGGCGAGGGCGAGATTCAATGCCTTTAACTAAGGGCCCGTATTTGAGAAAACAAGCCTACCAAAAAGTCAACAATGGATCCTCACCGCGCTGTGAGCGCCACTATTATTTGTATTCACAATGTTCATTCCCAATCCTCCCAACTCCATTCTCATGCCGAAACTCCTCGCTTGTCTATCAATGACGGACCCCTTGATCATCTTGTGCATCCAGCTCAGTCTTCGAGCCCGCACATTGCCAAGACGACGTAGTTGGAGCCCTCCTCGGCGTTGACGTCCCCCACGTAGCCGAGCCTGCCCTCGCCAACCTGGGCCAGCGCTATTGGAGACTGCCCAGGGGCGTGGGCACTCCCTCTTGCTCCCGACAGGGACTCGACCAGGGAGTTTTCCTTTGTGAGATACACCGAGTCGTCGCGGGCAACGTTGCTCAGGTACATTGCCTTGAGGCTGTATTCTGGCAAGAGGCCGGCAGCCACATCTGGCGCCACGACTGCCCAGTTGAGGCGGACAGTCGTCCGCTGGTAGGCACCCTGATCCCACGGCAGGTCTGCTCTGGAAAAGAAGGGCCTGACGTTGAAGGGCTGCACGTAGGAAGAGAAGTGGCCCATGGCTACGGCTGTCCCCCCGTGGCGGACGTACTCCAGCACCGTCTCCCAGATGCGCCTGTGCTCCTGGTGCGTCAGGCCGTCGTCCGTCATGAGAACCACCATGGGCGGAGGTCCAAACTCGAGCAGCTCCATGGCGCTCTCCGGATCCTTGGCGCGCTGCACGTGGCCTCTTCTCATCAGGGCATCTATCAGGGATCCGTACATCTCATCAAAGTAGCTCTGGTGGTTGAGTGATAGCAAGACAATGCGGGGCCTGTCATCGTGCGTCGTCATGGTGCGTTGTCCGCCGTTGGCGTCGGGCGTTGTACGGGGGTTGCAGAAAATAAACAATTTGCTCGGCGCGCGGAATTGCGGAGCACGCGACGCGTGGTTAGGTCATGGCCTGAGTGGACATGTTTGCTTTTTTGCGTGCCGGCGAATGAAAGGCCAGCTAGCACAGGCTGCACAAGATGCACAACTAGCAATCCCAAATTGATCCTGAAGGTTGGCGGTTGATTATTTTATGGTGGGATTTGATCCAATTGATATTTTATTAGTTCGCAATAATCCTCATGTTCAGAGCTTTGTGCACACATGTTGCTGAGAATTGAAAGACAGTACCCCAGGACACCAGGTTTGCTCGTCACATCACATGCGTTTATTCTAGCATGGCATGGATTATAATTCGAGATGTTCTGTATCGGTCATAATAGTCATCATAAGTACAAGTAGCATCCAACTCTATGTACAAAAATAGGATTCTTTAAAAAGTGACGGCATCCAATGCAATAGGCACTAAATTCCCCTTTCCCTTGAAAGTTTCGAGAATGTTTGCTTGCTCAACCAGCATGAACCGGTCAATCTGTGTTCCTTTGGTTGCCAGGGTTCTCCATCGCTCGAAATCCTCGGGGTTTCTCTTGTCCCCGTGAGCCTCCACCGCATTCTCCCAGTGGCCTTTGGAGAAGCTCAATAAGCCGCTGATGGTCTTGTTGATGATGTCGTAGACAAGTGAAACGACAGTGCCGGTTTCTTCAAGCCAGCTAACTTGCCATAGCTCTCCTGGGCGAACGCATTGATAGGCGGCGGTCTGGTAGTTGATGCGGCCGGCCATAGGGCCACCGTGAATGGCATAAACAACTCGGTTATCTGAGAAGAACCAGATTTCGTATCGCCATTTCTCGGGGTTTCCGTCTTTGTCCCGGGCGTCGTAGTCGTAAATGAGGTGGGTGTCCTCCATATCCTTCTTAAATGAAGGATCGAGTGGTGTGTTTACTTGATATGAGGGGAGTTGCATTTTGATAGTTATTGGGTTTGCTTATTTTGATCAGGATTGTTAAGATGTAGATTTAAAAAAAAAAATGCTGAGAATGCCGCATTTATACATGCGGCTTGAAGTGGCCGTTACCAACATAGTGGATCACTCACCACGAGACGCCCTCACAGGTTTACCAATCGCTCAACACGAGTGGGTACAGACCGCTGCTTACAATCGATTCCTCATCACCACCAAACGTCCATCACACCACGTGAATCATCGTCAATGTGGTCACAATTGGCAACGCCACGATATCGTGCCACCTTTATCCACGTTGACGGGTTAATCGATTGCCCCCTGGTGCAAATCTGATGTTTTATTATACCCGAGGCAAATTCGGAAAGGCCGGTGTTGGCTGTCTAGTTTCACTGCCCACTTGTCGGAATCATGTTGGTTCGGTTTGTCAAATGTCGATATTCCATTTGCTTGGGCAAAAATGTCACGTCATGAACCGGCGTCCCACCTCCCGGGAGGATGGTAGTTCAGCCTCTACAAACTGGTGACATCGACGATAAGATCCACCGATGTCATCGGATTGGGGCAGTTTCCGTCCAATGAACGTCCCGGGTCCAGGTCCCATGAGGCTTGAGCGATTTCTCATTGTGAATGATGTTATTGACCCTGGTCGGCCACCTTGCGAATGCAAAAAAGTGGGATGGATCTTGATTGTATATCCGAGCATCGGATGTAGATGTAGCATCAAGATCACGGCCTTTGGGATTCTTGCATGATATGGACTGCCGTATATGATATCATGTTTGTTATCGAAACTTGACGAGAATACGTTGAAAGCATATTTTTTAGCTTTTCAGTTTGATACCTCTCATGACAATGATGAGCCTCCTCCCGGCTTACGCACTCATGTGGGACAGGAAAACTACCGGCAAACTATCGGTCATTTGACACATCTGATAGGATTGTTTTCTCGTTTACCCCCAGCTTGAATTTGTCTAAGGAAGAAAGCATTCGATTCGAGGCTGTTGGACGGTGAAAAAGTCTTTATCTCCTGAAATGATTCAATACAGACAGACCAGAGCCAACTGCCGATGCATTGATATAAAAAGCAAGACGGGTAGAGATTCCAGAGGGAGTGCACGCATATATGCCATGGTACCCAGGTTGTATTAGACATATTTTACCATACAACTAAGGATTGATCCGGACATCTGAAACTCAAGTTGTCCATGTTGATGAATGAGGCTGGAGAGGGTGGTGCCCTGGATGCAAAGGGTGGAACTTTTTTCTTTGTTCAGAGCCCCTAAAATGCCCTGTGCACCAGATTCTTACAGGCATGGGATGCACCGCGCAAACTCGGAGCAATTTCACAAATCAAACCTGGCATCACCAACACGCCTGCACACTTGTACCCTGAGGTCGACCTGGGATCAACCATGAGAAAATTACGACTAGGAATCCTTCCTCACACCCGCCGTAAACAGCAGGTTGAAATGAAAGAGTGGTAAATCAAAAATTGCACCCGCCATGGCCCCGAAGGACAATGGAGCAGGGAGCGACACCGCGATGTGCAATGCAGGCCCTCCATGCTGAGGATCGCCGGTCTTGAGCGGCAAGTCTCCAGATAAGGTAAGTATGAAGAAAAAAGAGAAGAAAAGAGGTGGAAAAGAGAGAGGGAAAGGCGAGATTATATACACGAGGTGACATGGCCCGAGCGCTAGCTGATTGCGGCTGGGACTGCTGCCTATAGCGGTGTGAAGGTTTCTCCGATGCCCCGATTAACCGGGCGACAGGCCGTTCGCCATGGCATCAGCATGCGACTTCGTCCAAGCTTAGCAAAGTATAATTTCGGCTGGAAGTGTCGTCTTCAGGGGCAGAAAAGGCGGTCAATTAGTCGTGACGGAGATTACTTGGCCATGACCACCTTGATATAGTTATGCAGGGTTAGATCACTCATCACAGTCTTATGCATGCCCAAAATAGCGAGTGTAATTCGTAATGCCTAGGACGTATAATACTTCATTCCACCTGTGTAAGACTTGGCCAGGACTTGATGTTGCATTATCTAGATATCCATGGTGCTTTTGTTTTACTGAAAACCACAAAATATTCAGAGCTCTTCTTTGTGTTGCACGCCATATTCCTTCTCAGTTGACACTTTGCTTCATTTGGAGACTGGCTCGACCAACCCTATACCACGGCATCGTAAAAAGCTCATCCATCCGCTCCATTGACATGCCCTTGGTTTTTGGATAGGCAAAGTAGTTGTGGGCTGTGAACAAAGTCGTCGTCACAGCGAACAGTAGAAATGGACCCCAAGAGTGCATCGACATGACCATGTTGGGTTGGGCTCTCGTCAAGGCAAAATTAACAAGATACTGCCAAGTAATGCAAATCGCTATACATGTCGAGCGTACTTGATTGGGAAAGACTTCTGAGTTGATGATCCAGGGAACCGTCCCCCAAGACACAGCGTACCCGATAGCGAAAATGTAAATGGCAACAACAGCCACCCATTCGGCTGCCGCTGTCCCGGGGCTTCCGTCTGTTGATGGACTGGCGACTGCCAAATACACTGTCAAGTAGATAAGGGAGCTGATTATCAGGGCGGAACCACCGAACAAACTTGAACGTCGTCCGAATCTATCAATAACATAGAGGCAGTAAAGGAGCACTGCGATGGATTTGACCGGCCCATAGATGCCAGAAAATATATAGTTGGTGGATTTGGATGTCAGACCAATCGAAGTTAGAATTGACGTGTTGTAGTAAGTGATAATGTTTCCTCCGGAAAATTGGAAACCAACTTGGATAAGCATGACCATAATCATTCGTTTGCGGATTGACTTGGACAAGATCTCCTTGACGATTCCAGAGTCCCCTGTCTGTTTCTATTTGTCGGCTATCGGAAATCTGAACTCACAGTTTGATGGGTTACGGCGCAGACTGAAGACGAAATCTTTTTAAATTAAATTTCACGATACGCCACGCACATGTTATTTCGGGCGTAAACCGATCACCTGCCTGGCAGTATTCTGTTTGTTCCATTTCAACCATGTACATGCATCAGCCACTGGCCATCTCCACAACCGCCAGGGACAGGAGGCAGGGGGGATAATCTCTGAAAGTTTTTGCATTCGAAACGCATCGTCGACTTCCCCAGCACTAAAGCGGATAGCTTGATGTGGAGCAAAGGACAGCATTGGTTGCCGTTTACACCATGGATAATTTGGCTGCCTCATGACTGGGCGAGGAGCGCCTGGAATTCTGAGACCTATTGGTGGCGGGGCTAACAACATTCCCCAGCCTCCTTTCGCGCTAATAAATGCTCTGATCTGCTCCGTGTCCATCAAACGTGGGGAAAATGCTATACCCCGTGGGCAGCTTGTGGCGGGGCCTTTGGCGTATTCTCTTGCAAGGGTACAGATCATCGACTACTGATCCAGACCCTTGGTACTACGTTTCTCGGGATCTCTCGGATGATCCCTTGTATACAAACTATAGCACATCGGAATTCAGCCGATGTGCTGCGCCGGTACGAGGCCGATGGGTTTCACCTCGACACATCCGCACGGAAGAATTATTGCCGGAGAAGGAAAGGCATATTATACGAGAGTAAGCTTCGTAAAATAGACGGAGATTTCGAGTATTTGCATTGATTTGCACAATATATCCGACCAGATAACCAGGGCAAGATGGCAGCAAGCACTACGCTTGAACACACCCCTAAGCCGGTGCCGGAAGGCGCCTGGGACACGCATCATCACATCTTTGAACCAAGCCGATTCCCATTTGCTGCAGGAAGACATTTCACCCCTTCTGCAGCGACTTTGGAGCAACTTAGAGCGTTCGAGCATTCTATTGG
This sequence comes from Calonectria crousiana, assembly GCA_013406985.1. Lineage (NCBI taxonomy): Eukaryota > Fungi > Ascomycota > Sordariomycetes > Hypocreales > Nectriaceae > Calonectria > Calonectria crousiana. Next base: position 210,003 of record VTGD01000037.1, on the reverse strand, counting down.
AGTTTCTCATGTGTGTATTGCGCATGGGTTGTCCTACGGTCCCGACTGTTCCTCTTTGCTCCATTACTTGGAACAATTCAAGGGACAGGCGCGAGGGATTTGCGTATTGGACGAAGAAAATGTGACCGACGAGCAGCTTGATCAATATCATGCCGCAGGAATCAGAAGCGTGCGTTTGGACTTTTTCAAAGCAAAGGCAATGCATGATTTGGAGAAGCAGATACAGTTGATTCGTGCGACTGCAGAAAGGCTTCTTGAGTGGGATAATTTGGCCAAGGGATGGAGCATTCAGATTCAACAACCGAATTTGTCTCATTGGAAGCAATTGCAAGAAGTTATCAAAGCGGTACGAGCCCCCATCGTTCTTGACCATATGGGACTTGTCAAGGCCCCGAGCATGGCTCCCGAAGGGTCAACCCCAGTGGTTGAGACTGCTGAATGGCAAGATTTGCTGGGCGCGCTTCGCGATGGAAATCTTTGGGTGAAGATCTCGGCCCCATACCGATGCTCACGAGACGAGCCCAACTTTGACGACCTGGAACCGGTCGTCAAGCAGCTGGCCCGAGCCAACCCGAAGAGAATAGTTTTTGGAAGCGATTGGCCGCACACGCAGCGACACGAGGATAGGCATAAGCGAAGCGCAGAGAGTGAGGAGCCGTTCTTGAAAATTGACAACCCTTTGTGGATTACTTCACTGAGCAAATGGCTGAGCGATGAGGAATGGGACGACATGTGGGTGAATAACCCAAACAAGTTGTACGATTTCCCATAGACCCTGAGAAGATACTTTTCATAAAAAATTTGCATATTCGAATTTGATACGTTTGGTGTTCGTTGTCAAATTTTTGCCTTCATGCCATTGTCCGCATCTGGTGCTGTCGGCCATTTGCCGAAATAGAGCTGAGTACTCTAACCCCGGTGATGCTCAAGCAGCCTGCGCTAGCGCTTCGTAGCACCGGCTTTCTCCCGACCAGTCTGTACATGATATCCTAGTTAAATAATGATGCAAGAGGATGAGTGCCTATGAGCTCCTGTACTTCATCATTTCATCAAGGTGGTTGATACGATGGCGGGATTTCCCCAAAATAACAGGACATTCCAAATTCTCAAAGCTGCCCAAGAGGGCGGATATGCGGTCGGGGCATACAATTGGTTGGTTTAAGACAAATTCGAGGGCGTGCATGCTAGAAAGGCTAACGGTAGATAGTTACAATGAGGATGGTGTGATAGCAGTGATTCGAGCTGCTGAAGCATGCTGCTCCCCTGCGCTCATCCAGCTTTTTCCTTGGACTTTGAAATACCATGGCCCCGAATTTGTCCGCTACGTTGTACGAGCAGCCCATGCTGCGAGCGTGCCAATCGCAGTCCACCTCGACCACTGCATTGAGCCTAAAGACGTCAAGGCAGCACTGGAACTTCCGTTCGACTCCATCATGATTGATGCATCAACTCACGACCCGGAGGCAAATATCAGAGAGTGCAGGAGGGTAGTTGATATTGCCAATTCAAAGGGAATTGCGATTGAGGCAGAGATGGGACGTATAAACGGTGGCGAGGATGGTCTTCCAACCGTGGATATGGAAGCTGTTCTGACACAGCCTGATTCCGTCAAAGAATTCGTGGAACAAACGGGTGTCCAGTTCCTCGCACCGGCGTTTGGCAATATTCATGGAAAGTATGGACCGAAAGGCCCAGAGGGTTTTTGGAGACTACCACTGTGAGTAATGAAGATGCTGAACCGCTGCGGCCGCCCCAAAAACTTTGGAAGTTAATGATGGTTCCTTTTTACAGGCTGATGAAGATTCACGATACCATCCCGGATATCCCGCTTGTCCTACATGGAACAACAGGGCTTACCGAGGAACTTGCCAAAACGGCTAGAAAGCATGGAATGGTCAAGATGAATCTAAACCACGTAGTCAGGGATGCATATATGGAATTTGTGGCTGAAAACATTGGTAAATTGGAATTTACAGTCATGAAGGAGTGGGCGCTGGAAATATACATGGCATCCATTGTCAAGGTTATGGAGGACTTTGTGGAATCAGCTGGAAAGGCATAACTAGTGATTTTGAATATACAAAATGAACATTGCAGAAAACATAAACGTCTTTGAGTCCACGTTAGTTTGTAGTCTGTTCGGGCAAAACCGGGGTCTTGCCTGTGACCGCCGCCTTCTCCCGCAATTTTCATCATGCCTCAATCAAAAGAAAGAATGGACCTATAACTTCTGCAATCTCCACGCTTGATGCTGCATGCAACTGGTGCAAGGCGCTATCGAGTCGCCCGATTGGCTGGGTGGAGCGTGCTATCCACTCGGCTCGGTACCGACCCGACCATATGGAGACTGAAAGTCTATCGAGGTGACCCGAAGTGGTGAAACCATGCGACGGCACACGGGTAATTCGCTTCATCAGATATTTGTACCATTGTCCGCAGGCGTTTCGTGCAGGGCACATTCCGAATCACGAGCGACAACATGGCATCAACCAATGACATTGTTGAGCGACTGCAACAGTGGTCGAGTTGCGATGTATGTCCACTCCTTCTATTCAGCAATCAATTGGCTTAAAAATGTGTCTAGATCTCCGATGGCTTGTCAAAACTTGGCCATAAACATGGCGGCTTCCTCGAAGGTTTGATCATGTACTCGCCGGAGCTCCAGGCTGGGAAAACCAAGATTGCGGGTCCCGTCTTCACGGTCAAGTTTGCTTCGAAGGGTGACGAAAATGCCCCAAAGGTGAAGGGAAACTATGTCAGTCAAATCAATTGCCATACTTACAGGCAATCATTGTACAACCCGGCTCCATTTGCTACACATCGGCTCCCCACTTTGGTCTGGCCGATGTTCATTACTTGTGGCCACAACTGAATAAAGGGACCTTCTTACTTACGTCCCAATAGATTGACCAAATTCCCAATGGGTCTGTTGTGTTCATTTCGCAACCGCTGCCCCATATTAATGCTTGCTACGGAGGACTCATGTCCTTGAGGGCTAAGATTCTTGGCGCCAAGGGTGTCATTATTGATGGCTTCCTGCGGGACCTTCAGGAGCACCGGGACCTTGACTTTCCGGTAAGCTTCAAAGTCTGAATTTTGAATTCAATCGTTAACCACCTACAGACTTTTGCTAGAGGGACAGGAACGACGGCCGGCGGAGCAGTGTGCTTTCCGTCAGAAATTGAGGTTCCTGTGGAGCTTCAATCTTCGAAACAGGAGGCCATAATCAGCCCTGGGGGATATGTAATTGCCGACCTGGATGGAGTTGTGTATCTTCCGGGAGATTTGGCCGAAAAGGTCCTTGATATTGTGCCTGGGATTGCAGCAGCAGATAAAGAATGCGCCGAGGCGGTTCGAAGCGGTATGACAGTCAAGGAGGCTTTCGCCACGTACCGAGGAAAATGATTTAGAAATATACGTTACAAAGTTCTTTGTTGCGTATATGCTTATTGTTGCCAATATTTGACAAATGAAAGGATTGTGTGAATGGCCGCTTTTTTCATGCCTGATACTATATGCACCTTGTTGTCATAATATTGCGGCTGTGGGGACACTGGAAGACAGTTTTTCCCCCTTTTACCTTGGGTCCGATTGATTCACAACTTCTGAAGATTGATGGAGACTTTGTGCAGATCACGGATTCTTTATAGAAATTTCTTGTATTGGTAATACCGTGAAGCAGATGTAATTTAATGATATTCTTTACAAATGTGATCACTAAGCTAAGGGGGTCGTAGATAGGGTCAAGGTTGGGACATCATATTTCTCAGCAAGCTCATCAAACATCTTCTTTTCCGCATCCGCGAATGGAAGACCTTGAACGTTTCGTTCCAAGGCAAGCCGATACTCGGGCTCGCCCGGGAACAAAACCTCCTTGAAGCCTTCTGCAGGAGTTACACCGTGCACTCGCTGGACCAACGTATCCGTCCTTGCTCGGAATTCTTCCGACGACATGAAAATATCGGGCTTGATGACGATGAAGCTGTGTCCAACGTTTTGGGGACGCGACTCCTTGTATTGGTCACCGACCTGACCGCCAAACTCGGCTCCAGACAGCACGCCCGACATGATGTCCATCAAAATGGCAATACCCGAACCCTTGGGCCCGCCGATGGGAGCCATCGAACCGTTCAAGGCCTCGTTGGCATCTTCGGTCGGCTTGCCGTCTTTGTCATAGGCCCAGCCCAGAGGAATCTTTTCTCCGCGACGCGCCGCCTTGCGAATCTTTCCCTTTGCCACTACGGAGGGAGCCATGTCCAGAATGTACGGAACCTCGTTTTGGCTAGGGGCGCCGGCAGCGAAGGGTGAAATGCCGAGGAGAGTGTCCTTGCCGCCAAAGGGAGGCATCTGCTTTGCGGAATTGGTAAAGACCAAGGAAATCATGCCGGCATCAAGAGCTTGGAGCACGTAGGTTGCAGCCATACCAAAGTGGTTAGAGTGATTGGCCGTGACGATGCCGATTCCGTACGTCTCTGCGCGACGAATGGCATCCTCCATGGCTTTGCTTGCGACGACAAAGCCGAATCCATTATCGCCGTCTAGATGGGCTGCGACGGGCGTTTTTTGTGTGATTTGAATCTTTGGCTTTGCATTGACCAGGCCGCTGTTGACACGCTCGACGTATTGTTGCAGGCGAGCGAGGCCATGAGTATCCTGCACAATTGAAACATGTGAGAAGGGATGGGTGACATTGCGAATGCAGGGGGGGTTTACCACTCCTCGTGTGTCTGCCTGTACCAGGCAGTCTGCCATTAATTTTGCGTCGTCTTCAGGGAGGCCGGATTTGATGAGCAGGGCCTTTGCGAAATCCGAGGCCTCACTGGGCTTAGCGTAGAAACGTGCCTGTGACGCCATGGTTGGGGGGGATCCCAGATGATTGCTTTGGAAATGCGGGGTGACTTGGTGCCAAGTGAGCTCGGGGACTGTGTCATTGGATGAGGCGATCCGGGGAAGAGGGACGAGTATTTCATTGACAGTGAGCATCGGAGTTGTCCCGGTGTGGGCCTTTTTAGTCCGCTCTCGGATTGGCCTCGATGGATAAAAGAGTCGGGGTTCCCCGAGTCCGCGGCCCTTCGCTCTTGACCCGAGATGCTCGCGTGGGCCCGTTTCGACATTGAACGACTGAATGGCACAAGCAACAAGCCCAGGTGGAAGGCGGAGATGGACCCAACTGTCGGCCAAGCTCCTGATTGCAGCGCCCCGCCCCCGCCGGCTCGAGGACGAAAGAAGGGGACGGCCTGTTCCCGCTGTAGAAGCCAGAAGATCCGCTGCGATGACACGACGCCGTGTCTGAACTGTTCCAGGGTGAACCAGCCTTGCATACGGAACAATTTCGCCAACCAGCAGGATGCCATCAAGTATATCCATCTTCGTCCGTGGCAGTGCGGTTCAAGTCTGACCATCAGCCTACTAGCCACATCACACAGATTGAAACGCGATTGCGCGCCTTGGAGGAGTCGCTTCGTCGCGTCGCCCCCGAAGAGCTTGAAAGGGCTCCTGTCGTGAGCGACAGTAGTTTTCGGGTTGAGGCTCTCAGCAGGGAAGCAGGCCACGCTGGGGCTCGACCTGATTCGCCACCATGGCCTATCCAACATTCGGATTCTGGCCTTGCCAACAGTGAAGCACTGCTGGACAACACTCAATCGAGCCATGTGTTGCGCCAGAGCCAATCCTCTCCCGGTGCCCCCTCCAGCGGCCCGTATGTGGCCTCCGCGAGCCCGGCTGCATCCACCCAGATTGAGCCCAGTGAGCCGCTGGCACACGAAGTTGGTATGCTGTCACTAGCAAACTCAAAGGAGTCGAAATATCTGGGGCCTTCGTCGGGGGTGCCATTCGCCCGATTAATCTTCTCAGCTATCCCGCAATCCCAAGGCTTGGCAACAAGCTGGACAACGCCCGAGGGGGGCCAGAGTGCCAGCAAGCCCAACCAAACCCAGCCGTTTCCCGAAGACTGGACTTCCGAGGTGGATCTGCAGCATTTTGTTGATGCATACTTTGAGACCCACCAGCCCTTCTACCCTTTTCTCGACGAAGATGCAATCGCAGATCGCCTTGAGCGTCTCTATGCAAAGCCGCCATCTGCAGTCCAGTCCCTCCACATGCCTAAACTATCAGAGGTTGAAGCTACTTTGTCTCCTGCACACAGGGTGCAAATGTTTCTTGTAATTGCACTCGGTGCTCGAGTTCTGGAAGTCCGGCTCTCGACCGAGTTCTCATCTGAACGCTACCTTGCTACAGCAATGCAGCGTATCGGATCCTTGGCCTTACACGACAGCATCGAAGGCCTTCAGATCATGCTCCTTCTTGCATTGGCTAGTTTTTACTTTGAAGACGGGCCTAATGCATGGTTTTTAACCTCAAACATCATTGCTAGCTGCTTGGATCTGGGTTTCCAACGAAAATGGAATGTTCCGTCTCCCCGAGAAAGCAGAAACCACCACCAGCTTCTCGTCCACAACAACCTTCGGAGAGGGATATTCTGGTCGGCATATTCACTTGAAAGAACCCTGGCCGTGGTTCTCGGCCGCCCTCTGACACTTCGCGATGAGGCCATCGATGTTCAATTCCCTGGCGAAGTTGGTCCTGGCGATGCAATGTCTCCCATCGTTGGCGATCGTTTCAACGGTCCCCAAGAAGCAAGCCCCGAAAATAAACGAGCTAGGCTCTCCAACTCCCCATATGCTGTATCTCAGTATTCTTTTCGGTTTGATCAAATAACAGCCGAAATCAAGCTGATGCTTCATCGGGTCGTGAATTTGCCGAACCGCTTCCCCTGGCCGCAGGACCTGGATTCATGGAGAAGGGATATTCAATCAAACTGCGACACGCTGTTGAGTAATTTAAAGAGCGAATTGCGGCGTCGATCTCGCCGGAACATGTCGGACAGCGCCATCCGAACTTTGGAGCTGAAATATCACCATTGCTTACAATTACTGCATCGGCCTTCGCCTGCAGTACCGCAGCCAACGCTGGAATCTTGGGAGGCGTGTTGCGGATCGGCCGTGGCCACCATTCTTCTCAACTCCGAGCTCCACCGGTTTTCTAAACTGTCCAACGGTTGGCTAACAGCACACACCGTTTTTGTGAGTGGCATTACCTTCTTATACTGCCTATGGGTGAAACCCGAAATCAAGGCAGAGACGACGCTGGAAAAATTCCAGAGCATCGCGGGTGCTTGCATTTCTCTTCTCCAGTACCTGGCCAAAACGTGGAGTGTAGCCGCAGACTCCGTGCTAAAACTTGAGCGATTAATCAATGTGACGGCCAATTCGTGGAAGGCCTCGCAAGAGAGTCGCAATCCCGAGTTGGCCGCAGGCCAGTCATTGGTCTCCATGTCACAATCGAATGGCCTCCAATCAAGATTGGATCATGAAGGTGGTGAGGGCACCATTGAAGAGACAAATATGTTATTAATGAATGATCCAAACTGCCAGAGATTTGAGTTTGAACCTGGTCAATTCTTTACTGAGCTGGGGGATATGAGCAGTTGGTTTGATCTCGACTGGCTCGCGAACGCAGATTCTGTTGGACAAGATGTTTCCTATTCATTCGAACCATTATAGGCTAGAGAATAAGACAAAGTCTAACAGAAAAATTATCAAAATTGTGAAGAGCAGGAGAATCAATGGATGAGTAGGTGGGGTGCCGATTGCACTTGAGCTTGAAACTAGCATCTATAGGCACTGCATTCTTACGCGTGCGCGGTTTCCGTCGAAGGATTGGCTCGAATCAAGCAATCGTCTTGCATCTCCAATTCCGATTCTGTTCTCTCAAGACTGCAGCGAATAGCAAAGCACATGCAATGCAATTTTGCATAATTTAGTAGAAGGGCTGGCGGGGTGAATGAGGCCCCACACGGCCAAATGCCGATGGCCCAACTGATCGGCTAAAGCCGACACCCTGGGATGGCGACCAGGCCATATTGAAAAGCAATCCAATCATCTCATCCTAAGAAACGCCTGTCAAATAATCGAGCATCTGCATGCAACATGGCAACTCTTAATCGATACTTGTGCAGGTCCGGCATCTCGCACATGCGCAGCACACGCCTCGCGCCAGCAATCTCTGTTACATCATCCCTGCCAGGCTGCGCCGCTAACTCCCGATGGTTTTCCAAGTCCACAGGTGAAGGCCCTCGCGTGGTCGTGTTGTACCAGGCAATCGAGCCTCCGATAATCGATGGCACTCGCAAGCCCATGAAACCAGGCGGTAGGTCTCCATCGCCATACTGCGAGAGCATTGAGCTAACGGAAGCTAAATTAGGCTACCAAGATTCGGGGGCTGATATCGCCTACAACTTGAGCCAGTGTGATGGCATTGATGTCCTTTGCGCTTCCAGAAACCCCGACCCAGCCAAGCACGAAGGCTGGGCTTTCCCCGACAACGAGGCCGGAATTTTGGACGCCATTGAAAAAGGCGCCACACATCTCTGGGCGAATACCATCTTGTTCGCCTCTCATCCCTTGCAGACCTCCTCACGCATTGGCAGCCACTGCGGTCTTCGCGTTGTCGGGCAGGGCCCTCTCGTCGTGGAAAAATACGACGACAAAGACTATGTCAACAAACTCCTCCGCAAAACCGGCCAGTTCACCATGCCGAAGGCTTGGTCCATCCGGCCAGATGAGAGTTTCCCGAGCAATTTGGAAGACTCATCATTCCCTGTTGTCGCCAAGCCCTCCCGTGGACGTGGAAGCCATGGGGTCAAAGTTTGCCACAACTCTGCTGAGCTTGCATCGCATGTAAAATCCTTGCGCGAAGAAGGGCTAAATTCTATCATCGTGGAGGAGTTTCTTGGTGGCGAAGAGGCAACAGTGACAGTGATGCCACGAACAGGTGACCGAGATTATTGGTCTCTGCCAATCGTTACGCGGTTCAACCACGATAAAGGGATCGCACCTTACAACGGAGTGGTGGCAGTCACTGCTAACTCTAGAGCCGTCACAAACTCGACAGACCTGGCGTATGAGACAGTTGCGAAGGAATGCGAGGATGTTGCACGATTACTTGGCGTGACAGCTCCCATTCGGATTGATGTTCGAAGATTCAGAGAGGGATCGAAATTTGCTTTGTTTGATGTGAACATGAAACCGGTAAGGAGCTTGGACGTAGCAATCACAACTGGAAACATTTAAAGGGGCTAACTTGATTTTCCAACAGAATATGACTGGCCCTGGTCGACCTGGCCGAGATGATCAGGCAAGTCTGACGTTGATGGCAGCTGCAGCTCTCGGATGGGATTACAAAACTTTGCTGAGGAACATATTGGGTACATCGGCCACATTAGAAGCATTAAGGTCGCTCCAGGCGGTAAAGGGCAATTGAATGCCCTGGGAAAGAAATTTAGAGATATAGATCAAGAGAGATGATAGATTAAAAGAAAAGTGTTGTTGATTTCATGGATCGAAGAGTCCGAGATGTCAAAGCTTGCCTATGCAGAAGTGCGGAAAACACGAAGTTGCTATTCGACGGCTAAATGTTACTACTAGCTTGAGAAATTCATACTGGTTGAATACCTATTCTTAGGCAACATAGCGGAATGCTGCTCTCCTTACTGCGCGATCCGCTTCGGAGATTCCCTGTACTTTAGATTGAGCCTCGCCTTTCATAACATCCGCAACATCTGCACCGGAATCAAGCCTCTTGTTTGCGCGCTGGAGTATGATACGCATGAACAGGGCCAAAAGAATGACCCCAAACGCGAAAGCAGAGTTGACTGATATTGCCAAGACATAGCGCGACGCTGCATAATCTGGATACAAGTATGCCGTCCAAACCTATCATCAGGTCAGAATAACCCAGGTCGGTCAAAGATTGATAGGCTGCATGCATACCTGAGAAATTTTGCCAAAGGCATTCACAAATGCAACTACTGCAGCTCTCTTGATCCGCGGCCTCAGCATCGTCTTCTGTGCCCAAGCTAAGACAACAGCATTGGCACCGTGGCCGCCTCCGACCATGAGCATCATGGCAAAATACCTCGCTCCAACATTTAATGTTGATGCTCCAACAACAAACCCGATGATTTCTAGTGCCAAGGGCCACATGAAGTGAAATGACGAATTGTTGAGACGGTCCGCAGACCAGTTATTGACAATGGAGAAGATGAGACCGAGAAGATACGGCGGTGCGGTGAGGAGCAGAGTGTTGACACGGCTATATCCAAGCGTCTTGACAACTGAAGGGAAAAAAATTGACGTTGCTGCAGCCACCTGAAGGCAGAAGAACATGGCAGCAAACACATACATGCGCCAGTCCTTGAAGGCGAGGTTGAAGCCATAGCTCCAATTCTCGTCATCCTCATCGACCTGACCAGCGTCCTTGATCAATCGCCACTCGGCGACTGCACGCTCTGTTGGAGTCAGCCATTTCGTGGTGGACGGCCAGTCCGGAAGGACAACCGCGGAGCAAAGGGCGATGAAAATGGTAATGGAACCTTCGATGAGAAACAGCCACCGCCAAGACTCAAGTCCTCGTGCTCCCTCGAGCCCATGCTGGATGCCGGCTCCGATGAGGCCAGAAAAAGCACTGCCAAGCTGGGTTGCAGAGAAAAGGACGGTGCTTCTCAGCCCCATCTCTGATCGCTTGTACCAGGAAGAAATCAAGAAGAGAGCGCCAGCTAGGTACCGAGAATTGCCAGCATTATCAGCATTATCAGTGCACGAGGCGTGCTTGCGATGCGGCGGGAGAAATGCGAAATGCTGCATTTGACTCACGGTAGAATGTGGCTTCGACAAAGCCCAAGAAAAAGCGACAGGCGTACAGACCGCCAGCGCTCTTCACCACTCCGGTCAATGTTGAAATGAGGTCCCAAAGTGCCATGCACGCTGGCAAATAGACCGAGGGCCGCAGCTGAGCAAGAAAAATATTCGATGGGATTTGCATGAGGACATATCCAACAAAGAGAATAGCAACGGCAGTCGCGTATTGCTTTGCTGTCATGTTCAATGACTCGTCGATGCCCGCGACTTTGGCCGCTGCAATATTGTTCTGTAAAGTGTTAGAGAGCGGTGAACATGGAGGGCAGCGAGAGGTTGTACCCTGTCCAGATAGTTCATGACGAAGATGATTTAGATTGAGAGGAGCAGCCGGAGGTCAAGCTTTTTCTTGAGCTTCTTTTCGGCGTCGAGGAACTCCTCCTCCGACATGCTCTGAGCCGAGGCCAGACGATTCTGCTCCTCGAAGCTCTTTGTTTCTTCCATCTCAATGTTGGCCTTGTCCATGTCTGCAAGGTTTCTTGGAAAGCATCCTAACTGAAAAATGCAATGGGAACGAGGATTGTTGATGTTTCATGCCAACTACTCTGGGCGCAACTGTCTAATATGTACTCCAATCCCCATAACACAGTCGGCTTAGAACCTCGTCGCCCGCCTGAGACGCTGGTCAAGGGGTACAGAAACGAATCATATTCAGCATCCCCGTACGACCATCCATATGATAGCCTAAACCAGCGAAGCTACTGCAAATACCCCAATGTTACCCCGGATTTGGGGTTAGATGTGGGAAACTAAGGCACGGCCCAAACGAACTCACGGCGGGGCCCCGCAATCATGGGCCGTCCGGTCAAAACCCGGTGCTTGGGCTAAGGGGGCTGGGCTGACGTCGAGGCGTCGGAACATGCCGAATTGTGCCATCGGGCATTTGCCGCCGTCCAAGAAGACTTGGCGGAAAAGAGAAGTTAATCCTTCGCCAAGGGCCGTCTTTAGAGACCGCTTTTCTCGTCCACTTCTCCAAGAGTCCTTGTGCAACCTGACTCGTCATTGCTTTTCCGATCATCTCCCCTCCTCGCCTCTAATATTTACGTAAATCGGGTGCTATCCTAGATATTACAGCCATGACAATCGTTCATATGGGTAAGTGAGGGCACTCAGTCCAATTTGCTTTCGTTTTCATGGGCTCACAGACGTCTGGCCATCAAGTCTTCTTCCGGTTTCGTGCCGACGTTACAAAAGAACACAAGGATACTTTTGTACGAGAGCTGAAGAAGCTGAAGCATCTTTCTTGTGTCAAAGACAATCGCCTGATTGTCGGAGGGCCTTCTGTAACCGACCCGATTGAAAGGAGCAAAGGATTTGAGTTTGCCCTTCTTAGTTTTCACGAAAACCGGGCAGCTCTTGATGAGTATCAGGCCAGTAAAGAACACCATTGGTAGGTTTTTTAATGGGGCAGCGTTTTAGTCATGCTCCAACGAATCACGACTTGAACTACTATGGAACCGAAATTCAGTTGCTAATTGTTCCAATCTAGGGTGACCCAGACATACATGTTCCCATACAAGGAAGATCTCTGTCGATTCGACTTTGAGGTCGCACCAGAGGACGAGTACATGTGTACCTTTTCAGCTTTATCTCGCTTGGCAGGCATTCAAACTCCGGTAGAAGGAGAGAAGCCCGTGGAGAATTTGTAGGACAGCAGTCGGAATGAGTTTTGGGTTTATATTTGTGGTCACATGTCAGGATCTTATCCATAAAGCCTGGGAGATAATGTGCCGCTGTCTTGTAATGTATCAATAGACTGGAACGACAATAGATACGTGGCAAGAACGGCGCGTCATTTCTGTTCATGAAAAATCCCGCCAGGTCTCCGTAGATGCTGGTTTCAACATCACTTATCAGCTGTATCAGTCCGTGGGTTACAGGTGCCATAGGTTGTGGGGGGTGGGTTTGATCTTGTACCCCCACTCCTTCTATCGTGAGGACCACAATTACCAGACAATTTGATTTACAAGTCTAACCTAATCAATACTTTACTATCGGATAACCCAGGTTCGAGCGAATGGTAGGTACGTCATTCGGTATTGTCAGTGTCTCTTCATAGTTGGCATAATGGGAGGGTCTCATTCAGATCGTTTCCCTAGGTCCGTTTTGGTCATTTAGATGAGTTCTGAAAAGTCCACCGAGTCATAACTGGTCCACCTATTTAAAATAATTGAACATCGTAGTTTGGATTGAATCCTTTCTCTGGTGCCAGTGCTTTGCTCATTGGCCGGGTTTTGTTCGCCAGATGACTAAGTGGGGTGACTATGGACTCAAGTTATCATCCGCAATTTACTTTTGCACGTGCGGCAACAAGTATGCGAGGGCATTCGGTTTGCCGGAAGCCTTGCCTTGGAGAGTGCCGGCAGATGGATATATTTCACCTCGGGCCGTTTAATGGGCTCTATAACGACTGGTGAATATCCCTCATTGGCGGAGATTCTCCACTTTCCGGGGTTCGTCCCACGACAACGCGGTATAAGGTTTGCGGGCCAGATTGGGAAGTTGATCCGCGGACACCAGCTGCCACCAATATCTCACAACTAATCACTGTTTGGCTCTAGCACCACTGAGTCCAGGCTAATTATTTTGCCACTTGGGCTATTCGGCACCCTACGTCCCGCTGCCGATCGACGCGTAATCCCTATAGTCGAGTCACATCTAATTTGCAAAGTCCCATTCAACTTACCATTGACCGGAAATCCGGCAGCGATTCTTCAACACCCTGGTAATAATGGACTACTATATCTCCCATCATCGCCCATGCCAAGAGACAAGATGTTATTATAGTTCACTAGCCTGTAAAAAACCCCAATTGTCAGCGTCAAACCTTATCTGCTCGGTCTCTCTCCCGATTCATCATGAAGGCCAAGCTATCCAATTTGGCAGCTTGGGCTGGCTTGGCGTCTACAGGCACAAGCGCTGTACTACCGAGAGACAATGCCACCTTCACCTCTGCCTGCGATGGCATAAAAGACAAGATTAGTCTTGAAAATGTTACTGTTGGTATTGTTGAATACGTGCCAGCAGGTAGCAACATTTCATTGGTTGAAGTACCGAGCGTATGCTCAACTACTGCTCAGCAGGTGGATGTGGACCTTTGCCGTGTTTACATGAACGTTTCTACGTCTGATCGCAGTGGAATTCGACTGGAGGCTTGGTTCCCTCGGGATTTCAACGGCCGATTCTTGAGCACTGGTAACGGTGGACTTGGAGGATGTAAGCCTGACATCGTGTTCCTTTGGTTGATTTAATGCTACACAGTGCTGACATATTCAATTAGGCATCAAGTACACAGATCTTGCTTTTGGAACCAAGTTCGGTTTCGCTACTATGGGTGCCAACAATGGCCACGACGGAGACACCGGCATTTACTTCAACAACAGCGAAGTTCTTGAAGATTTTGCCTACCGTTCAGTTCACACTGGTGTTGTTGTCGGAAAGCAAGTAACAGACTTGTTTTACGATGGTGGATACAACAAATCGTACTACCTTGGCTGTTCAACTGGTGGAAGAGAAGGTTACAAATCGGTTCAAAAGTTCCCCGAAGATTTTGATGGTGTCCTGGCTGGCTCACCCGCCATGAACTTCATCAACCTAATTTCTTGGGGTTCCGTTGCTTACTACTACACTGGTTCTGAGAATTCTTCCACCTTTGTCACCACGGATCAGTGGACCGCAGTCCATGAGGAAGTGCTTCGTCAGTGCGACGAGATTGACGGTGCAGCTGACGGAATCATTGAAGACCCATCTATTTGCAATGCCACATACGACAACCTTCTATGCAATGGCACTGCCTCAGACAATTCTACCTGCCTTACTGAAGTCCAATTAAACACAGTTAAGAATGTTCTTTCTGATTTCTACGGCCCTGATGGGAAGCTGTACTACCCTCGACTCAACCCAGGAGCTGAGGATGGCGCTGCTGCCGTGTACTACTCGGGTACTCCGTACACCACCGGACCGGATTGGTATCGATATGTTGTCTACAACAACACCTCTTGGGATCCGGATACTTGGACTCCTGAAGATGCAAAAACAGCTCTTGAGCAGAATCCTTTCAATATCGAAACGTTTGACGCTGATATCTCGCCCTTCAAAAACCGAGGTGGAAAGCTCTTGTCTTACCATGGTACAACGGATCCGATAATTAGCTCCGAAGACACGAAGCTTTACTATAACCGCGTTTCAAAGAACATGAATTTGACCTCCTCTGAACTGGATGAGTTCTACAGATTCTTTGGCATTAGTGGCATGGGACACTGTGGAAGCGGAAATGGTGCTTCTTACATTGGTCAGTCTGCGCAAACCTACCTCGACAGCGCGCCGGAGAACAACCTGCTCTTGAAGCTTGTTGATTGGGTCGAGAATGGTGTTGCCCCAGAGTACATCCGAGGCGCAAGGTCAGAAGATGGAGAGACGGCAGAGTACTTCCGAAAGCATTGCAGATACCCCCGTCGCAATGTTTATGTCGGTCCAGGTAACTATACTGACGAAGATGCATGGAAGTGTGTTGAGTAGAAGTGTCCCGTAACTGGATACCTTGGGCTTTATTCACATGTGCTTCTATGTATATAGTGTCTTAGACATCTTTCGCATAAAGATCAAAACCATTCAAAGCAAATGTGGGACTGGAGTTCTCTCTGCCAACCACTCAAGAGGAACAGATGAACACTGGGCAGAAAGATTGATACGATAGCTGGTCTGATTTGCATTCTGTCGCATTGTCACTTCATGAAATTAGAAAATTGCGAATATGCAAAAGAGAACGATGCTATCGATCACTATTGGTGTTTAAGCCTTCAAGGCTGCACGCTTTTCGGCCATTCGGCCTAGCCTGGCAAAGCTTAGTAGCCAAACGAAAAAAATTTAATGTTGCTATGTTGAGTAAAATAATTGCTTCGCCAAATTAGAGGGACTTGATCTCGGTCCTTTGTGCCAGTAAAATATTTCTGGCCAAAATGCAACGGGCTAAATGACGTCACTGTCTAACATGAGTATACAGTATACTTACCATTAATTGGTGCTCAAACACCTCCAATAAGCGAGCCACCATTCTAGATAACCCGATTTGAAACAGTTACTAAGGATTGTCTATCTTCTGGATGGAGAGATAAACAACTTGTGAGCTGCAGCGCGTTTGAAGACTTCATAATGGATGAATCGCCAAGCGAGGTAAAGTTACGTCATAAATTTCCCCAGACTACTACCACCAAGGGTCATGAGGGTGAGTTTCACTGATCCTCGTTGCGGAGTCACGGGGTTACATGGGGGCGATAGCATCGATGGAACTAACTGTCCAATGAGACCAGAGCGCTGCCTCAAAAAGTTAAATAGTGCCTGTTGACCACAAATGCTGTTTTCGTGCCCATGTCATTAACATGTGCAGCTGAATATGACTTTGTGTAGTGCGGTCTTTAATGTTGTTAACGGGAACATGCGCTATTTAATACGTACTCATGAGATGTGACGCGAAAGTGACAGAGTCAATTCCATCTTGATAAGTGGCTAGCTCTGAACTCTAAGATTGTGATATAGACGGAAACAAGGGGCTTTAAGCACTGGAAGCTCAACCTGCTGCACGACACGGCTTCAGGCAGTCGTTAAAAAAATACGTCACGGCATCGGTGCAAGCCCAGTAGAGAAAATCGCAAGAACAATGGGCTTGGTGATAGCTTAGCTGGGGAAGCTTTGTTACTTGATGAAGTGCGTGCCTCAACTCAACAGTCGTGACATTGCGTATTTGTCAATAAAGGATGACCGGATGGACTTCCGCGCTCGCGCTCCACCGGTCTATGGAAAAATTCTATCTTAAAAACTAAGATCCCATCGAGTTAGAAATCTTAATCATAAAGACCTCAGGGGGGGGGAATTAGGCCTCCGTCGTGATTCCTCGAACGGGAACGAAAAGACGCAGGTACCCAGTGGTCAATAGATGGACCTGAGAGCTGCCCAAGCCATGACGTACAATCGTGCATACTCAAAGGACTACCGACGAATTGACCAGGGTCTCTTGAGGCTCGGGTTTATTCCGGGTGTATCTCAAACTAATGTCGCAAGCGACGTTGGCGATTGACGGCCGAATTTGGCAAGGCTGCGTGGAATACCAGACATTAGGGTGCGTGCACTCGGCAACCCCCAATAGGAAGGCGCCATCCACAGATGACATCTGCTCAGATACATTGAGAGGAAAGTGACACCTTCCAGTAATATCTCTCAATGCCCGATTAGCTCATCCTCCCGGATGAAACCTGCCTCCTAAGTCAGGAACGCTGTATTACCTAATAGATGGAGGCCTGTCTCCTCGGGCTCGGCACTTTGGGGGCAACCGAGTTCCCACGTACCGTATATTTAGGCAATAATTAGCGACGCCGCTGTTAACCTTTGTTTTAAAAATTCTATCTCCGTTTGGAGGGCGTATAGCAGCTCTGCCCTGATTGATATTCCAGGCATCCCGCAAACGCTAATTTTTACTTTTCGCAAGTCCTTCCGCGAAAGTCCTATTGGTCATCTGTGTGTATTTCGCGATTTATGGAGTCGGTATCGACGTCGATTCGGTACCCACTGCTTTCTTGATCTTTCGAGTCTTACGGTGCCATTGAAGGATTTCCGGTCCGTCGGAGCGGAATCTTCGGGTCAAGGGCCCTTGTCAGGTGGATCATCTCCAGTAAAGGAACTCGGTAGGTCTGATTGAGCACGCTGTGCCGACTGCTGGAACAGAGACGTTGAAGGAGCTTGTTTTTTTAGTTGGCTACGCGTCGAGGGATTTGATAAGAATGGGGCCCGGCTCCTATTGCGGAGCCAGCCTAGCCTATAGCGGCCTGGTGCCTCACAACAGCCGCAGCCCGAGAATTGCCCAAGCCCTGTGCGCATTTTGTGCTTCTGGTGTCGTATTCATCGACAGGGCAATTCTGACTGCCCGGGGTATGCTAGGCAACGTCCCCCCCAGTCGGGGCTGCACGGTTGTCAGCCGAGCTTTGTCCAAAGTTTAGGTGGACAGACGTTGAAGGGTAAAATGTATTGGGATTTGTGGTTTCATGGACCAGATGCAGCTAAAGCGAGTCCCACTTGGGAAAGACGCTTTTGAGCAGCGCCTGAGAAGGGCTCATCATCTTTCCTAGTGCAGGAAACAATGTTACAATTTCTGAGAACCTGAAACATTTAGGGTCCACACGTCGGCCGAAGCGGTGCACTTGGTTGATGATCATAGCCAGTGCTGGCTGGCCCAGCTGGCATCTACCCAGCTAGCATCTACCCAGCTTGCCCGTTCGTATTGGGACTAATCCGTCCGCAAATTTCTTGGGCTGCAGAAGCCAACCTTCACGTGCAATTCAATTCCAGAGATGATGCACGTGCAATGCCAGCGGTGACGGATGCAGGTGCCGCTCAAGCTCCGGTGGGGTTCACGTCAATTCAAAGCCGGGCAACCCCGGGAGTGGCGAGAAGCGCGCTTCGCAAGGGGTCTGTTAACACGCGAATTATTCCGCCTGCCCTCTGCCTCGTCACGGTTCTCAACTGAGCAGGTTACATGGGATCGACCGAGAAGCTGCAATGTATAAGGCTGGGGGCCAGGCACGGCCTACAAACGCAAACTCTAAGATTCGCAAGCCGCCCATCTTGGTGTCCAATTGCGACAAATTCAACCGGTCGACGAGGCGGACGAACGAAACTCAACGGCGAATGCAACACCATCCTTTCATGGGTCTCAGGAGCTGTATCCATGCCATCCCAGTCACCGGAAAATAGTACAAAGTCAATCCACAGGCAGGCCGTGTTACCCGCTGCCTAGGGTATGTGGGCCAACCCGGTAATCTATGCCAATCCAGCCTAGTTGGCCGACGGCCACATAATAGTAACTTTAAAAGACCGTTGCTATCGGATGAAGGAAGTCAAATCTCTATTGAGTTTGGAACTGTCTGGACCGGAGGATTGAAGCGAGGCCCACCAAGAAGATATCCCACGTCTCTCTTGGCTGCCCCTGGAGATGGCCCGGGCTCTGGAGCTTGCTGATCTGGGGCCGGGGGGGAGGGTTAGGCAACTTTGAATAATGATCAAATATCTGGATAACCCCGCGCATTTTGGAAATCAAGTTTAACACTGCATCTCAACTTCATCATTTTTTTTCTTTCGGAAACAATGCCCAGCTCAATGGTTGCAAGCAAGCCCATCTCCCCAATTGGGGAGGGCCTCACTTATAGACTTAGTCCCTTAATTACTGATTTGCTTGTGGCTCTGAATTACACTCCTCCTCCCGATGCTATGACAGATGCTCTGCGACGAGCCATGGTTGAGAGCGCTGTGAAGACGGGCATCCCTTTCAACGACACCGAGTTTAACAGGATGTGCTTCGAGACTGGAATGTCTGCTGCGGCGGTATGAACTCCATGGATACAAGTTGACAAGTCCAGCAAGGCTGACCACGGCTACTTACAGCACATGTACCCACTTCACCCATTGGAGGTCCAGTTGCACATTGGGATGTTCACTTGGCTTGGTTTCGTCATTGACGACAACACTCAAGTCGGAGCTGATCTGGATTCGTTCCAGGAGCGCTTCACTACCGGACAGCCTCAGGCCTCAAAAGTTCTCGAGCACTTTGCCATCGTTCTTCGAGGAACCTACAAGCTGTACGATCCCATAGTCGCCAACTCCATTGTCCTGTCAGCGCTGGCCTTTGTCAACTCCAACGCT
This sequence comes from Calonectria crousiana, assembly GCA_013406985.1. NCBI lineage: Eukaryota > Fungi > Ascomycota > Sordariomycetes > Hypocreales > Nectriaceae > Calonectria > Calonectria crousiana. The sequence goes on along the minus strand of VTGD01000037.1, from coordinate 190,561 downwards.
ACCGAAACGCGTCCCGAGTACAAGACCATTAACCCCACAAAGGACGCCGTCAACTGGCCTTACTATTTCAGAGACAAGGAGGGCATGCCAGAGGTCTACGCTTACTTCAACTTCCCCAAGTATCGCTACCCAGACATCTCAGCCTTTCTGCCAGCGATTCCTGACATGTGCACATTCATCAACCTGACAAACGATATTCTGTCGTAAGTTTCCCCAGCCACCTAATTTCAAAAATGTCATCATCATTTCTTTGTGGACTTACGCCATTGGCATAGATTTTACAAGGAGGAGAAGGCCGGAGAGGAGCACAACTACATGCACAAGATGGCGTTCTACAGAGATCAGAGCCCTATCGATGTGCTAGAAGCCACAATATCACAGGCCGTGGCGGATTACCGTCGCTCGCGGGACATCTTGAAGGGCAGGCACCCTTACGATGAAGTTTGGCACGCGTATGTCATGGGCTACGTTGCTTCACACATGAGAACCAGCCGCTACAAGCTCAAGGAACTTACTCTGGAGGAGAAGTATTTGAGCTAGGCGCGCCAGATTGCTGTTTTTTGAGTTTTTTTTTGACAAGTTCTAAATCACCCTTTATGATACATGATATATACCTTAAATTGAAATTGAAAGTTGAATGATGCAACTGAAAAGCCCTCAACGCGCGTCGCTTTCTCCACACTGTCCCTGGTGCCGATCGGCTTTTTGCCCCTGAAACTTTTTTTGCAGCCTGGTCGTGAGATGAGCGCTGTGAGGTTTGGGTATACATCCAAACCTTACGGACGGGAGGATTATCGCGGCGGCAAATGTGCGGCGCATTTCGCTTTCGGCTTTCGAGCTCCAAATACTCCTCGACGGCGACTGGACAAGGGTCAATTGGCTTCCCGTCCACCCCCTGCTCCTCTCACCTCCGCATGACCGACGGGTATTTGGGGACGGGTACTTTTCCGAACGCTGAATGCCAAGAAGTGAGACCAGATAATATTCAGTAACCAACCAACAACGCTCCGAAATGCGAGTGGACGGATTTGAACATGGGAAGAGCCAACTAACCAGTTCCCCCGCATTATCCTAGCAAATGTCCACCTCCTCATCGTTGTATCCCCCACAACAAGGGTTTTGAGGTGGGGTTGGTCGAATGATTCAGCCAAGAGAAGAGCAGTTGCGATGTCTGCTGATGGCAGTGTATCATTGTCAATTTTGCGAGAGCTATTTTCTGTTCGGCTCCAAGCCGATGGAACCCTGAGGCCATCGAAGAAATATTGTGATGTGGCGTGGGTGATGCATTGGGAATTGACCCATGGCACGGATAAACCAGGGTATCTGGACAGCGGAAATGAACAATATATTCTTCCTCTTCGGTTGTATCCGTTATCAACCGGGCATATCCCGAAGCAAGAATTTCAGTAAGGGGATTTTCATATGGTGTAGATATAAATGGTTGAGTGAGATGCCTTTCAGATTCGTTCGTAACCACAGTGATTCTAGAGACGCCAACCAGCCATGCTTTCCTTGAAACAAACCATTTTCGTGGCAATCTTGGCTTTTGCTAAGATTTCGATCTCATCAACAGTTCCTGATTATTCTTGGTTGGTCTTTTAATCACGATTACGACACTCAGTGAGGCTCAAGCTCAATGACAATACCAGGGACTCGCATATCCATATCATTGACCCCGACAGATTTCCGTTGGATCCAGATAGAGGTGGGTCTGGCTTCATCTTCACTCAATGATATGTCGCTAATCAGCTGGTAATTTATTTAGGGTACACGCCGAAAGCTGCCACTGTTTCCAACGCCACGGAACACTTCAAGCCATATGGCATAAAGCACGCCACAATTGTGCTCCCGAGCGTATACGGTACAGACAATGCTGTTCTCCTCGATGCTCTCAATTATTTCAAAGGCCAGTTCCGTGGCGTAGCTGTCATTAACCCTGATACGGTAACCAACGAGACTTTGGAGGAGCTTCACGAAGCTGGCGTCCGTGGCGTACGTGTTAATCTCGCAACCGCTCCCACCAAGGACGTCGTCGCCGCGGTGAAAAAGAATGCAAGAATCGCCCGTATTTTCGACTGGGTATTGCAGCTTTGGGTACCTGCGGAAGCATTTGAGGAGCTGCATTCCATCATCCCGGATTTGGGCATCACGGTCGTGGCAGATCACTTTGGTCACGCCGTGGTGGGGTCGAGAACGAACGATACCAAAAACACAATCGACCCGTACAAGGCCAGAGGGTTCCCAGAGGTGGTCGACCTCGTTCGCAGAAGGCTCTTGTTTGTCAAGATCTCGGCGCCATACCAAAATTCTAAGAAAGGCCCATACTACGACGACATGCGAATTGTTGCCGAGACTCTAATCAATGCGGGCCCGGATATGGTGGTTTACGGCAGCGATTGGCCGCATACGTCGGGGGAAGAGGGCAATGAAGCAGTTGGTGGAAGATTGAAGGCCCAGAATTACAGAGATATCAACGATGCTGCCATTTTGGACATGATCAAAGGGTGGGCTGGGAGCGAGGCGCAGGTTCGCAGGATGTTTGTAGACAACCCCCGACGGCTGTGGCAATGGTACTCTGAAGACTAAGGCCTTATACACATTTCTCGTTCTCCTTGGGCAGGAAATTTATCCAAGACGAAACCTTGATCGCGATGTTGTGGAAAACTTGTGTTGGCCGGTTTGCTGTGCTCAATTGTACCGACTTGAACAAAAACATTATTATTATTACTATAAATCATACTTCTTGAATAGGAAGTAAGATCTTTATGATTAAATGAAACTGAGCGATCTCTTTCCAGCCCACCCAAAATCCAACGGCTATCCTACTGCGGTGCGGTAGATGCGGGAGATGAGATAGGTGCGGTATTTTGAAACCACGGAAACAGGACGCAAAGTGCTTGGGGCAAGCAATAGTCCCCCTGGAAATGCGTCAGAGAGGCTTCTGTACCTTGACACGAAATGACTTACGAAAAGCACGTAGCCCTGTGGACATTCGCATTTGGGAACACACACTGCTGTGCATATCGCATCGACGGTGGCACAGGTTTTGTCGCACGATGAGCTACAAGAATTCCAGTACTGAGAAGGCTAAATAACAAAATGGGCATGTCAGCATCCAGGAACCGAATCTGGGTGTCGGACAGGTTTTCGCCTACCGGGCAGTCCTTTTTCGAAGGGGCAGCCAAAACCCCAACCAGGGATATAATGATGACGGAGGCTGACAGACGCATTTTTAAGAATTCAAAAGATGATCAAATTGATTGGTTTTTCTCTCGGATCGAAGGCTGCTTCTGGGTGAAGACGGGACTTGGGCAAGGAGCGAGAGTGCATGTTTATTTATATGACAAGATGCACGTCATCAGATCATGTTCAGGAATTCCAGCCGCATTCTTCGTCAACTGGACATTCCCCAAAGTGGTAAAATGAATTTTCCTTTTCCCTTTAAAAAAAAAGAGAGGGGAGCTGGCGCAAAAGTTCCAACCTTGTTCTCAATTTAGAACTTGTTCTAGCCATATGTGGCCCATTCCATCGCCGAGGTCTGAAGCAGAACTCGATCACATTCTGAGACTGTAAACGATAGGAGTCTGTCGCCCATATCACTGCGACATGAATACGGCCGGCTTCGGCGCGACGACACCGCGGGGAGGTCAATTTCAAGAAATTGATTGAAATGTCGAGGTTTTCCAGGTGTGGTAGTGGAAGATTTAGGTTTCGATAAGCTCAGATGTATGCTCACTGGTGAATCACCTCGTTAAAAAAAACGTTGGGGTCCATTCAGCTCTGGCGGACGCCACAAATCTTAAGCAGACAATTCTGGCCCTTCTGCACTCGGCCTCGACGACCCTAACAACGCATTCTGACTCTGCAAAGTCCAGCCCCGTCACATGTGACGAAATCGACATGTCACGTTCCATTCATCATGCCGTGTCTCACATGATATGCTCCTGGTAAAGAACGGCACGGGCCTTGACCAGCATGTCTAGGAACGGGTACTCCCTTGCCTTTTCCGAACGAGCCGAGATTCTCAAGGTTTTCTCATCAGCGGGCCCAACCCACGTTCGGGCGGTGGATTTCTTTTTTTCGTGGGTCTGGATTTTTCAGCTCGGATGAAGAGTGGCGAAGGTTGTGACGGATTCGGAATTGCCGTTGGCTCGGCCTGCAGTTCACAACAACTCTATTGGCGAATGAAAAACTTTGTTTGATCTAGTCTATTTGATTAAAATTCTATATGCTCTAAAAAAGATATTTGATGGTTTTTTAATGTTGTAACGCCATTGGCGTCAAGGCCTGTCTGGTCCGTTCCTATGCCGATCACCCAAACGTGATCGTCCCGATGCTCCATACCAAATGCTGCACAAGTTACATTAGTCAACATCCACACCGCCGGAGCAGGTGTGCATTTCCGAGTCTCGTAGCTAGCGATCTACATGTTGCATCACGCCTTCTTTGACTTCTTCGGAACTCGGAAGATCCAGTAGGCGGTGATGGCAGCCGCAATGTTGAAGATGATGTAGACCCACATCAGTCCAAAGTCGCGCCAGCGGTTGGCGAAATCAATGTTGATTCCCTTGAGGAAGTCGTTGGTCTTGGCCATTGAACAGTACTGGCAGCTGCTGCTATTGCCGTCGACGAGGTAACCTCCACGAGCGTCAATGTACGAGGACATGTAGTCTCCACAAGTCTGGCCGGAAGGTGCACTGAATGTGACAAACTCCTTGGCAGCACACGTAACAGCGGCGTTTGCTAACGATGTACCGAGGAACCCTTCTACAACGTATGTGAAGGGGTTGATACGGTACATGAAGATCCAGAAGCCTGGAAGCTCCTTGGGACCAGCGAGAACACTATCGATTCATTCATTAGCCAGAATTCCGGACACGTAGATTTCAGTGGCAACTAACCCGTTGAAGGAGAACATCATGATTCCGATGAGGTTCACGATACCGCTAGCAACTTCTTCGCTGTCAAAAGCGGAAATGCTCATGGTGGCAAAGGTGCTAGTGAAAAGAAAGAAGACCCAGACGTGAAGGAACATGGTGATACCACGCGAATCAACAGCATCCGTGGCGCGCGCATTTCGGTAAAGACCGATCGGGAAATACCAACAGACGAAGCAAAAGACTGCCATGAGCTAAAGTATGTTAGCACCCAGGACACCGAAATAATACACCAGTGGCGATTTCTTACCGAGTTCCAGGCAAGTTCAACGGTGATGTTAGCAACCATGAATGCCTTCCACGAGTATGTCTTGGAAGGTCGTTCACGAGCTTCATACAGAGTACGCTGCTGCACAAAGTTGGGCAGGATCTGCTCGACTACCTGGGAGAAGATGGTGACGAAGATGAAAACACCAAACATCTGACTCTGAAGACCTCGCATCGTGTTTGTGGCGTTGAGGAACGAAAGACCGATGAAAAGAGCCTGGGTGTCCTGTTAGTATAGTGGTTTCATTTGCAAGGCGCGCAACTTACCGAGCCAAAGGAAAGGAAAGCCTTGGAGTAGATGTACGTCGGGGTTCGCCAGTACTGCTGGAAGACACGCTTGGTAACCTCGAAAAACTGAGTGCCCAGACCGGCCGCGAACTCGGCGTAGCTAGAGGCATCCGGTGTTGCTTGGGCTGGGACACTTCTTCCAGCGCACAGTCTGGCCAACTCCTGTTGAACACCTTGATACTCAGGGCTTTGTCTCCAGACAGCCGGCCAATCGATATCCGTAGTGACACCAGGGGCAGCACCGATGACCTCCAACATGTACTCAGCCGGGTTGGCTCCCTTGGGAAGAGGCTTGGCACCGTTTCGAACAAAGTAGTCGACCAGAACATTGGAGTTCTTGCCAATCTCACCAAAGTAGACGGTTCGGCCACCGCGAGCAAGGAGGAGAAGACGGTCGAACCGCTGGAAGAGCATTGCAGAGGGCTGATGGATGGTGCACAGAATGGCTTGGCCACTCTTTGTAAGCTTTTCCATCAGGTTGCAGATCGACCAAGAAGTTTGACTGTCAAGACCAGAAGTAGGCTCGTCGAGGAACAGGAGAAGTTGCGGGCGGGCAGCAAGTTCAACACCAATGGTCAACCGCTTGCGCTGCTCGACATTGAGACCCTCGCCGGGCACACCGACGAGCGCATCAGCATATTCTTCCATGTTCAGCATAGAGATAACCTTGTCAACATAGTCAAGCTTTTCCTGTCGCGAGTACTGCTCGGGCTGTCGAAGAAGAGCGCTGAAGCTCAGAGCCTCTCTCACAGTCGAAGTGGCCAAATGGAGATCTTGCTGCTGGACATATCCGGTCTTGCGCTGGAACGAGGAATCACGGGGCTGGCCATCTACAAGCATGTCACCTGTGACGACACCCATAGTCACACGAGTAGCAAGCACATCAAGAAGAGTCGTCTTTCCGGCTCCGGACACACCCTATTGCTTCCCGTTAGCATCTGCTGTTTATCATACCACCAGAAATGTAGGTCCTTACCATCAGAGCCGTCAGAGTTCCAGGCTTGACCCAACCATCAACATGGTTCAGAATCTGGCGAGTCTCGGTCTTGATCTTGACTTCGTAGCAGACATCCTTCCAGTGGAACACAGAAGCCTGCTTCTCCATCTCGCCTGCGCCATCGGACTCGTCAGTGGTCGCCTGAACTGGTCGGCTATCGCCACCAACTTCGGAATCGCTGGCTCGCTTTCGTGACTTGCTGAGGCTCTTGCGAGTGAAAACCAACACCTCTCCCTTTGAGCGTTCGGAAGAAACATACTCGGTGGCAACCAGGTGAAGAGCCATGAACAGAATAGCGAATGCAATGAGAACACCAAAGTTGCGCCAGCGGTGCTTGCTGACAAATCCATACGAGATTCGGAGGTAGTCGCTACCGTTGACATAATCCAGGCCAGGAACCGATCCCACAGTGTTGCACACCTTTTCTGCCATGCCCACCGACTCGTAGCCGGCGCCTGAAGGGACAAAAGTAGAGCATGGGAACTTGCGTCCGGCGAATTCGTTCAGAAGCAGGGCTTCCAGGCCATAAAAGATGGGGTTGATCCAGCGGATCCATCCAAGCCAATCCTTCATCTCGTTTGGCGGGATAGCGAAACCAGTGTATAGTGCGATTGCCAGTAGAATGATGGAAGCCGGAGCAAGTGCCTGCGAGACGGATTTGGTAACAGATCCAATAAGGCGGAACATCATGGACATGGTCAGCGTCATCATGAAGCTTATCAACACGAAGAAGAAGTAGTTGCCGGCCTCGCGCCGAAGGCTACCCATAAAGTACAAAGTAGTATTAAGGATGATTGAGTTGACGATCTTGTAAGGCAAGTCCATGATCATGGCCGACAAAGCCTCAGCGCTAGGGTGATACAAGGCGTAACGAGCGTGCTTTTCGACAATCTTTCGTTTTGCGTACAGGGTTAAAATTTCGAGAATGCTACCGAATGCGTTGACAATGACGACGAAGAAGAGAAGGATACCGCGCTTGAAGAATGTACTGGTGGTTGCAGGTGTTCCGTAGAAAATACTACCGACAATCAGGGCCTCGAAAATGTTGGAAATCAGCATGGTCAAGGTAATGGACGGGTCACCCTTGAACAAGACCCAGCATCGCCACAGAGTTAGGTTCATCTGTTCAATGTAAGACAGAGTGAATGGGGACTTTGAGCGCTGCATTTCGGACTGGTTGATCTTGTGAGACTTGAGGAATCGGTCGTAGTGCTCTCCGCCGAACGGGTGTCGCTCCAGGTAATCGTCAATCTCTTCCATCAGACGGGCGCGTGTATCGCTGGCCTTCCAGGCTTGAGCAAACTCATCAGGGCTTCTCGGAGTCTTTCCCTCCCAGCCAGGACGGACAATGCGCTCCTGGTGGCTGGTCATGGAGGTAAGGAAATCAGCAGTGGTTTGCTGCTCAGGGCAGACGAAACCAAGGCGCTCAAAATACTCTCTGGCTTCGGTGGTCTTTCCAAAGAAAATCTGACGACCTTCGTAAAGAACAATGACCTTGTCAAAGACCTGGATAACGTTAGATGCGGCATAGGATCCCAATTGTCTGTTTTACTTACATCATATGCATCCTGAGACGCCTGGTAAATCGCAACGCAAGATGTGCAACCCATAGTATCAGCCTGGGTGCGCAGAGTTCGACAGAACTCGAGAGCGTTGGCACTGTCAAGACCTCGAGTACTGTTATCCCAACACTGAAGGGGGGAGTAGCTCAGGGCAGCTTCGGCAATAGTGACACGCTTTCGCTCACCACCACTCACACCTCGAACAAAGTCGTTACCAACTCGGGTGTTGATGGTGTGGGAAATACCAAACATAGCCATGGTCACATCGCGGAGATGCTCAGCATATTCCCTTCGAGAAATTCCAGGGGGAATATTCTTGGGGCAGCGAGCACGGGCAGCAAAGTAAAGGGTGTCACCAACGCTCATGTGGGGGAAATGGTGGTCGACTTCGGCGGTGTAAATGGCCTCGCCTCGGAAAGCAGTTCTCATCTCCTTGGGTTGAATACCCTGGTAGTTGAGCGTAGCACCATCGTCGACGTGAAATCCGTGAGTATCACCAGCGACAGTTCGCAAAAAGGTCGAACATCCAGAACCAGGGGGTCCAAGGACAGCACACATCTCGCCGCTGTGAACCACACCTTCCAAGTTGTGAAGGATATCAACACGCTCTTGCTTTTGGCCCGCAAGCTTCTTGAGCAATGTGGCACCCTGCAAGGGGTAGTTGCCAACAGTCTTCTGGAAATCAGTCGCAGAGCCGAAGCCATAGACGTTGAGATCTCGGAAAGCAATGCCGGTGGTCTTTGGTGGGGTGCCCTCAGAGGTGTCGGTTCGAATATCATAGAAGGCCTTGGCCCACTTGCGAGCATTGAATTCAGGGCTGGCCGGGTTGAGAGGTCCTGTAGCGGGAACGGGGAAGAGTGAACCGGGAGCACCGTGGGATCGAGTAGTCAATCGTCGAGCAAGCTCATGAACCTCGTCGTTCATGCGAGCCTCTGCATCATCAACCTCCTTGCTGCTCCATTCCTTTCCGTTTGGGCAAATAGTTGAATTCGATTCGGAGTTGGATGAAGACTGAGGCTTCTGGCTGTACTTCTCTGGGTCACCGGACAGCTCAGAGCCCCCGACTTTGTTGTCGTCGGCTGACATGGCTGAGGGGTCTTAGTTGGTTTGGCGAATTGCCAACAAGCAAAGAAATAGTCAAAAGAGTGTGTAGTTTGTGTCGCAATAATTAATTAGCAAGTAAGAGATAGTTAGAAAATGTAAGTGAGTTTTCTGAACCACGTCCAGTCTGAGCTACATCGACAATCAAAATCCCTTTCTTGGCCAGCCCAGCAGCTTTATATAACCCATCCAGCAACTGCATGGTCAGCAACAAACCAATTCTTCGCATTGTCAAGCCAATTCCGGACGTATCGAGATTCAACCAAGACCGAGTCCGAGATCTCAGTCCGGAGCACTGCCTTACGAGGCAGACGGACTTTGCCAAGATCCATCTCGAACGCATGCCTAGCGTGGTTCGGACTTTCGGGGCGTCCGGGTTCCGCAAGGGTGCAGCACAGACAGAATGCATGATTAGAGTAGTGGGTATTGCAAGGATGAGGCCGGTTACAGCGGAGCGCCCATCGACGATTTGTGCTGCAAATGGTAAATACAAGTCGCCGGACTCCCCAAGATCAAGGGACCGAGAATTCGTTTGTTCCACCGCATATCCACAGGCAGCCAGACTCGACCTGACTCCAAAACCCGAAAGTCCATCTCCGCCAACATGACGCATACGCTGAATGCCCTTTCGGTACGTTACATGGGTGCCCATACGGTCGGTATCGAGGGCTGCGACTAACAAGTCATCCATTCTTGATACGGATAGTGCAGGACGTGCAAGCTGAAAAAGGTCCGCTGCAGTCGAGTGATGCCGAGCTGCGGTCGGTGTATCTCTCACGGCATAGAGTGCAACTACCCAGAGAGAGTCAAGAGGAAGTCTCGAAAAGGTCTTGCGGTATCCCGGTTGAGGTAGGAATACGAAATCCATCGCAACGTCACATGGAGATTCTAACCAAATCAAGCGGCCTCATCGCACCCAACAGCCCCCTCTCGGCCATCCTTGAGAGACTGGAAAAGGTCGAGGAACACGTCACCGGCTTGAACCCAGGACAGAGCAGCAGCACGACTGCCAGCCCTAACGCTGCCAAAGCGGAGACTATGCCGTCAAGACAAACGGCAGCTCAGCAGATCCGGATCCAAAACGCCATCTCTCGATCGAGCCCCGCCTCACCTGCAGCCCCCAGTGTGCTAAGTGCGCAACCTGATACTCCTCGGACATCCGATTCGACGTGGACATTGACTGAACTCGATATCACTTCTGTCCTCACCGATGCTGTCAACCAAGTCCAGAAGTTGAGACTGCAGCAAATTGCCAAGTCCACCCTGTCAGAAGGGATCTCAATCCCTCCCGAGGTGGCCAAAGAATGGATTCACAGTACGGCCTCTTGCTTCCCCTGCTTCCAATTTACGTACTGATGTCGGATCCGCTCCAGCTTATTTTACGCACATGCACACCGAGGCATTCCTCAGCCTTGTGGATGCGAAATTGATCAAGCTGATTCCCGACATAATCGACATGCCGCAAGTTCACCTAGACGCAGCCATTCAGGTCGTCTATTATGGAATCCTCTATCATGGATGCTCCCTCCCCGCTACCATGTCCAATTTTCTTCCCCCGCACAAGCTCTCTGCCAAGATATACCTGTGCTGCTTGCGTGCGCTACCAAACTGGCAGCGAGAGGCCACAGGCACAACAACGGACTTTATAGCCGCCATCTTCATGGTAAGCGCCCTCTGGCATGCACATGAGTGACGTCTGTACTTACGACTTTCCAGGCGCGAGCGGCTGCAGAGTGCTTCGACTACGACCTGAGCTGGAAAATGTACAAGCAAGCCTGCGACTACGCCACAGGCCTCAACATGCACATTCTTGACAGCGACGAGGGCGGCAACTGCGCAGACCCGGCCACTCTCGACGCCGATCGCAAGGGCTTCTGGGAGCTGATGCAGATTGATCTCTTTTTCCGCCTAATTTACAACAAGGCGCCCACGCTGACCGGGAGCATGAGCAACTGGCGCGTCAACCTGCCGTGGCTGACGCCCGAGTCGCAGCCCGACATGCACGCGGTGCCAACCATGACCTTCTTGATCAGCTCGCGAATCACCCTCACTCTCATCGACTTCTTTCAGCTAATTGACAAGAGTCCAAATGATTCAACCCTTTTGGGAAAGGTTGAGCATCTGTGCGAACAGCTGGACGCGTTGATCCGCGAGTGGCAAGTTGTAAGTTTGATGACAGGTGCTGCACGCGAGCCTCACTAACAGTCGACAGGCCGAGTGGATCCAACAAGCAGAGGACGATGTCAACAGCATTCATTGGTGGCTCCTCAGCGATGTGTATCTCACTGGATACACGTGCATCATCTTCATGATTCGCAAATGCAGTATCCTGGATTGCAGCTCGCCGACACCAGTCGTAACCGACGCCGACGTTCCCACCACACCGCTCGCAATAGAAGCCTCGCGCAACATCCTCAGCATGATCTACCGCCTACTATCCAAATGCCCTGTTGCGGAGATCCTGTCCTTTGCGGTGGGCTTCTTCCAGGCGTTTGTGCCATATGCATGCTTAGCCAGCAACATAATCCGGGCACCCAGCCCAGCCGCACTTACATCCGACCTGGAGCTACTGGAGCAAATCGCTGAGAGGGTTACATTTCTAACCAATGAGGAGCGGGACTTCTTCCCGCTGGCTCGAGCCCTCAACGGCCTCACGGCGCAGCTCCGAAGGCTGGTCGACGAAGATGGATCGGCGTGTATGAGTAGATTGTCAGGAGAGTATTGCCTGTCCGAACCTTGCTGATCGGGCAAAGCCGACAATGATAGACGGGGAAAGCCGTGACTACAAGAATTGCACCTATGAGATCGCTGCTAGACGGAGAAAAAAAAAGTTTTTGTGTATATTTAATGCTAATGACGAAATGATTAATCGCCAACCAAAGCACGAACACCGGCATGCGCGTTATTGAAAGAAGGGATGAGCAACCTCTTGTCCTGTCCTGTCCACTGGCAAAACGCCTGAGCCATCCCGACCGAGATTAACTCGAGGCCAAGCGCAGAGGTCCGGAACGCTAGTGCCGGCAACCACCAGCCGGCGGAGCGCGCGGCCTCCGGACGCCGGGCGAAGCAACGGCGCCTTTGATGGATGAACTTTTTACAATGACTGAAAAATCAGCATCAAATTCTTCCAAATAAGCTTCAGCGCTTTCTGCGCACACGCTCTGAGGGATTAACCACCCGGGCTCGATCGTGGCTGAGGCCACCGCAATCTCGATGGTGCGTGAGGGCATGAAGGCGAACCAGGAAGCTGTGCAGGCTTTTTGGAGATGGGGACGCTTGTGCGTCCAATTACGCGCGGTGCCAGCTGGAACGCCCTAACGATATTAAATGAGTAGGCAAAAGTATAAGCGTAAACAATATACGATTGATGGACATTGCATGATGGTCTCTGCGATATGGAGCAGATAGTTCCGCCAGGCCATGGTTTGATGATCAAAAGGAGGCACCGGAGCGAAAGCTTGCCCTCGCTCCGGCCAAAAATAACCTCTCGATGCATCGGGAGGTTTGCGGGTGAGATGAGACAGATCCATGCTGATGTTTGTGCTGAAACCTTTTTGGCATCGATGTTGGAGATGGGTGCGATTCTGCAAAAGACTTGTCGGACTATCGGACTGATCCAGGAATCCTATGCAAGAGCGCAGCTGGCCTTTATGAATTATGAAACAAGCACACTCGCTCACAAATCAAATGCGCAAATCCCCTGTGGCCCAGTTGGCTAAGGCGTATGACTGTTACCCTACGGCACATCATAAGATCGGTGGTTCGAGCCCACCCGGGGGAGCTTCGACTTGTTTTTTGCAATTTTTGCATTTTACTATCGATATAATTGTTGTGTGTAGTAGATCAAGTGCATGGTGGTTTTATTTTCTTCTTTTTCTTCTTGTGAATGTTCCCAAAACATCAAGTAGGCAAACCTATTCAGCTATAAAATTAAAAAAAGGAATATATGGTTTAATGGTACTCCAAGATATTATTAGCCGTTGCCATCCTCCAAAACCCTTCCTTTTATGTATCGGAAAAAAAAAATCAGATTCAACCCAAAAAAAATATTTAATAAAAAAAACATCACCCGATTCTTCATCTTTTCTTTCATATTTCTTGTTCTTCCAAGTGTGCACATGAGTGATACTTATTCTGGTCCAGTCTTGCTCTAGGGTATCCAGAATCCTTTGTAAAACCCACACAACGCAACGTTTGCTCAGACAAGGTGGTACCTCCGCTTTTGTCAAGAAGTGAGATGGTCTAGATCCTTGCAAAGTGGATCATCTAGCCTTATGAGGGTACCAATTCAAGCTGAATGGACAATAAGTGTGGTTTGGCCAACTCTTGTACACTATTTGATCTTTACTATATAAAAAAATGGCGACCCCATTGTCTAAGTCCACTTCACCTCGGTCCATCCCTTGGCGTTTGCCTCCCAGTTCTTCACAAGCCTGCTCACCGCGTCCTCGCCAACCACATCCTGAACATCCTTGCCGTCTTCAAAAATCCATCGTCGCGCAGCCGGTTCAAAGTCTCTGCCGTTGACCTGCTCCTTCAGCTTGGATATCCAGCCCTTGCCGTCCTTAAGCAACCCTTCGGCCGTGGTGAGTAGCGCCTTGGTCTGGTTGACGACCTCCTTCGGGAGGTTGCTGTTTCCTGACCTGTCGCGCTCCTTTTGGCGCTCATTAAAGTTGATAATCCACTGGCACGCCTGTTTGGTTGCGTCGGCCGCATCCCTTAGCATGGCGATTCCGTGCATCGAGCTGAGCGTGGTTAACTGGCTTGGGGCGCCTGAACCCTGTGGGGCGGCTTCTGCTGCAAGGGTCTCGATCCCTGCCTCGATCCCGTCCACAATCTGTGTAAATACCTCAGGGAAGGGACCTGTTCGGCTGATACCGATAGAAAAGGGAATGAGTGTTGTGAGCAAGCTGATGATGTCAAAGTAAAGGGCTTCCGGCGGGGTCAAGTCCGACTTGGGTCCGTTTAGAAACCTTGTGAATGAGTTGCTCAATTGGTTTAGCATCTCTAGGACAAACACCTGTTCCGTAGGGGCAGCGGCTGCAGAGGCCTTGTAGACTGGTGGGGGCTTGTACAAGAGTACTTCGTGGAATGCCTCGGACAAGAGAGAAAGGTGAGCCCGACGGTTCTAGGAGGTATTAGCAATGAAATCACACGGATGGATGGTAAAACCGTACCGTAGTTGGTGGACCAATGCGGAGACGAGCATAGACTGTTGGTTGCGAGCTGCAGCCCCATGAGGGGAATGAGCCGTAGTCAATGACTTCGTTCAGTTGTGTGTCATCAGTCACTTCAGCTACAACTGTCGTCAGCAATGACCATATATGCAGAGGAGAACTCCTTACAGAACCGCTCATCTTCGAGCACTTCAGCAAAGTTCTGCCCCAAAAAACGCTCTGTTCTTGTCTCCTCAACCAAGCTCATTGCCCTAGTGCAGCTCCAACGCAGCGCATCTATGTAGGCTGGAATGTCAATTACACTCCCATAGCTGCCTGACTCAAACGCATCGATGAGCCGCCTGTGCATCCTGAGCTTCAAGGAGACGCTGTAGTGAGAATGGAGCAGCTCCATAAGCTCCCATCCCCAGTTGTCGTTTGGCGAAATGAGAGCCGGGGAAATAGTGGAGAGGCGATCATAGAATATCGGGGCGAGCGACTCCATGATGGTACGCTTCACGCCCAAGGTTTCCCAGATATCGCGTGCGCGGTGGGGCAAGCCGAGGCGAAGGTGGAGTTGAACCAGGAGGAGGGAGATGATGCCGTGCTTGGGGGTGAGGTCGAGCTGATGCTCCAGGAGCAAAGTGGCACGCAGAAGCGGTGCGAGAGAGATGGGGGAGTTTGCGCGATCGGTAGAGGGAGGGAACGCAATCTGGACGTTGCAGAGAGCGATCAGCACGGCGATATCTGGCTTAATCTCGGCCTCGACCGCATGGTGATCGGGCGCAAGCTCTGCTAGAGACTTGTAGAGTTCGAGGGCTGCTTGAGATATCGTGTCGAAACTTGGCCCTGGGGAGCTAGAGCCAACTTCGACACCGGAAACTATACACTTTCTCAAAGGGGTTTCTCCAGGGACATTGGTGTACATGGAAGGACAGGTCGCGGCAAAGTATTGCAACTTGAACGCTAAAGTTTGAATCTTAGCAGAGCTGAGCTTGTCCTCGTTGGACTTGGCCAGCTGAGGTGTGTAATCGTAGGAGATGTGCTGGATTGCGGATGGCGTGAGTTTCTCGACAAACGCCTTTATGTCGTCGAAGCAAGCGGCATTGGTTCCCTGGTCATTGATGTAGTGAATAAGCTCTTTTAGTCTTGTCGACACAGGCTGGCCGTCGACGATGTCATCGGCATCGTTTGAGGCAAGGTTAAACGCAGCTGATACACGAGCGAGGAAGATGATTCGCTTGAAAATAGGTTGAAGGTTGGATCGTTTGGCAAACTTGAGCAGTAGTTCCTGGACTGTAGATTCGGCGCTGATGACGGGTAAGCTGGGTGAAGCTGATGAGATGGGGGATTGCATACTCCGTTTTGACAGATTTCAACTGAGTCGCAGCCTCAATAAACTTGCGCCAAACAGACCAATCCGAAGCCATCAGGTTGGGCTCGCCGCTTTCGTCTGTAGTTGACAGACAGTCCTTGGAAAGTTGGTAGATTCCCTCCCAATCCTTCTCGCGTTCCTGCTTTGCGACAACCCTGGTGAACAGTTCCTTTCGACCTTTGCGGAACTGGACCAAGGGGCAAAAGACGGGGCTTTTAATGAGCTTTTCAAAGTCATCGCTCGTTCCGTGCTTCTGAACAATCTCGTAGAGAAGCAGCATCTCTTCCTCAGTCTGGATGCTTCGGGGTTGGGGCTTTGCGGACTCATCTCCTTGAGCAGCCTCGGCCTGTTACCAGTGTTAGATAGATTCCGTCGAATCAATTATGGCGCAATTACCTGCTCCGCAATTTGCGCGGCTCTCTGAATCTGCTTGAGCGCTAGCATTCCGTAGAGTTTCTTTTTTTCAGGAGGCGATTGAGGGCTAATCTAGGAACTGTGAGTATGAGTCTTGGACTCAAGGGTGAACAGCATACCGCTAGTAGGTGGGTGATGACGATGTTCCAAAACATAAAGGACCTCTCCTGAGGAAACGACCTATCTATTATCGCCGCAATCTGAAGAAGCGTTAGTGCACAGCTTCGCCTACCGCGAAAAACTCTTCCTACCTGTTGCGCGCTGGCCAAATCCCAGTGCAACAAGCACGACTCCAAGCATCGCGTTGCGGCAATCTTGTCTTTGGGCGCGGCCTTGACGAGTCGCACCCTCAGGGGGCCCAGAGTCTCTGAAAACTCGTCGTCGGATGCCAGACCCTGGGTTGCCCACTCGAGCAGATCAATGCCTTCAGCATCCTTGACGACGGTGCCGTCCTTGACAAACTGCGCAATGGCGCCTATGGCGGCAAACTTTGCGGCCGGGTCATCGAGCTGACTTTCTGCGCAGATTTTGAGAATCTAAACCCAAGTTAATTTTCTCAACGCTCTTATTCATATATATATATATATATATATATTCTTTTTCCTTCAAAGTATGTTTTCTAAAAAAAATAAAAAAAATACTAGACCAAAAAAAGAAAGGATGGGATCAAACTGCTGACGGACCTCAAAGTACTGGTCATTGGTGGCGCGGGCTCGCTTCTCGGCTAGGCGGATGACGTTGGCCCAGTTGCCATCGTTGAAGGCCGACTGAAGCTGGAGGTCGACGCCGTTGCGCAGGTTTGGCCGTTGGCGACTCATTTCTCCTGCGGGCTTGAGGCAGTCAATCGTATAACATGCGTTGGGCCAGCGAATATTTGGAGGGGTTCAAAGTGTGACGTGGGGTGTTGCCAGAGCTTTGGCGGGGCTGCTGCGAGTGTTTTTGTGGCTAGTGCCTGAGCCACACACAACTGCCCGTCAATTCAATGCGACCTTGGCATGGAAGTGGGCTCATTCAATGTGGACAACATTGACGGGTTCAGGGCGATATCTTCTTTCTTTCTCCTTTTTTTGTGTGTCCTTGGGCTTGTGTTGCAAGCGGCGATTCTGAATTCGTAATTGATCAACGTGAAGCTCATATCGACTATAGCATCGTCGAGTATAGCCTCACTAACGCAGGCGGTCTCATATTGAGCCATCCCGCCATCTCCCCAGCATTCAACCTCCCCGCCCATGATGTTCCATATACATGATATTGTACAGTTATTTGACATTATACATATTCCCGAGCATTGCGAATCGCCTCCTGGAGCCCTCGTGGGCTTCAATCGCCACATCACGTCGCTCGCATCGTTTTGGTGATGTGCACCTTAAAACCAGGCGCCCGTCTTTTTCTTGCGCTCCTCAGTCTGGCACATGATTAGTCCCCGATCGCCCACAATTCAGCTCAACAAATGCGTAATCACGTACCCATGCCTGCTTGCAGTCGCGATACGCCCTGCTCGTCGGGTTAGCCCATCCATTGCCTCCATCCGGGAACATGGCCACTGACTGAAAGTAATCGCCGCACATGGACTTGTCGCCGCCGTTTCGGAAGAGGCATCGGTAGCTCGCCTGCGCAGCCTCTTGGCACGGATCGTAGAACTCGGACATGGATTTGCTGGGAGGCAGCGGCGTTAGCTCAGGCGGCCCATGGGGAACCTCCCTCTCCTCTGGCGAGAGAAGCCTACTTTTGAAACTTTCGAGCCTTCTCCTTCGCTGAGGTGGAGGCTTTGCTGGCTTTTTCTGTGGTTTCCGAGGCAGGTTCCGAGGCCTGCTCGGGGGCCTTTGTTTCCTTGGGCGTTTTCGATTCCTGCGACGACATTGCGAAAGGGCGTTGGGGAGATTCTCGCAAAACCAAAATGCGTCAAAAGAGATGGGCGGCCCACGCGGATGAAGTCATGATCGGCAGAATGTCGGATATGAATGTCACATCAGCGTCAATGCCGTGTAACAATCATTGCAGAATCTGATCATGGTCTTGCTTTCTTTTTGTCTTTTGGGTAGTAATGTAGATTTTAATTTGCCTTTGAACGATCCGGCGCGCGACATGCTCGCATAATGCCGTCATCCCGTGAGACCTCACCAGAACCCATCATTCTCCCACGCCTTCTTCCCAGCCCGTACTTTTGCCAGCAACCCAGCTCTTGCTAGCTCGATCTTTGCTGTTGTATCCTTGCTACAGCAGAGACCTACATCAAACTCCTTCAAGTCTGGATCTCCCATGGTCGCCAGGGCTGCTAATCCGAGGTATGAGTGGTACATGTCGGGAGGACCTCCGACAGCTTTGGAGAAACCGCCAATCTGGTGCTGGGTAATATCGAGAATGTACCGTCGCGAGGGCGGTACGTTGATTAGCGAGGCATTGCCAAGCATCTGGGTAGTTGCATGTCAGAGCTTTATCGCCCAAGTTGAGCTTGAGCCGCGGACTTACTCTGAGAGTTCCAGCTGCCCACCAGCAGTAGCACGTGTCGGCCTTTTTGTTCCATCGTCCATTGAAACCGACATGACCAAGCTCCCCTTCGCCTACTTTGGGCTCGATGAAGTTCTCCTCGACTTCGTCAGCTTCCTCCTGCTCAGCGAGGTATACGAATTGACGCGAGGCCAAAAATTGCAACAGACCCTCGCGGTCAGGAATGCCTTCTTTGAGAGCCTTTTCGATTTGCGGGGCCGTAGAGTCTAGTGGGCGATCGAGAAGAGAGAGAGCCCCAATGGCGCAGTATGCGTATCCGGCTGAATAGTTTAGTTGGGTACTGGGACACCGGCAATTGGGTGCACATACCATGAGACTCGTGCTGTGATGACTCTGCAACTCCTCCATCATAAGTCTGCCAAAGTTAGCTCACCTCATCTCGCAATGTCGTCTAATCAACCATAACGAACCTGTCCTCTTCGAATGTGAGCGACCAGCTCTTCAACATCAACATCCTCCACCCAGCCCTCCTCCCCCTCCTTTACATCCCCTCTCAACATCCACCGGATACAGCTTGCCAAGTAGCTGTGGCGCGTATCTCTCCCACCCATTGACTGCCCGTCCCAAATCATTTGGCCAAAGCTTCCGTCCTTCCTCTGCAGTGCCTTTAGCCACAAGAGCAATTTGGTCCGATCAACACCCGCAAAGGCTGCCTTGGCCTCCTCCTCCCCATCCGCGGCGAGGCCTAGAAGGACGAGGGCGAAGAAGGAGGCTGCCAGGTTTGCGGTCCCCTTGGGGGCATTCTGACCGTTTAGAGCATGGGTGGAGCTGCCGCAGAAACCGCCGTCTGGGTGCTGCAAGCTGAGCACCCAGCGGCGGATGGCGCTGCGGTCGGCCGGGGTGAGCGGCGCAGAGAGCAGGTCGAGGGCGGCAATGGTGAAGCAGGCGAATGTTAGGCGCGTGGAGTCATAGGCAGTGTAGGGAGATGGGAGGAAGTTTGTGTGGCAGCGTTGCCAGTACTTGATGTGTTTCGCCTTGTCCAGCTGAGGAGGGGCATTTTGGTCCTCAGCTGCATCGGCCATGATGGGATATTTTTCTTTTTGAAACGGGCAAAGTTTAAGAGGAAATGAAGAGGGGTTTTGTGCCTTTGGAAGCTTCGAAGCAAACGAGAGTGCAGAATCACAAATGAGATAGTAACGGGGGGATTAAATGTGATTAAAATGCATCTCAATATGGCATGTTTACAAGCAAGCAACCGAGCTGACAGGCCAAGCTCCACGGTATAGGACAAAAAGAGGTCCTACCCAAGGACAATGGCTGACGACCCCACATTCTAGCTCCAGCCTCAAAATGAGGGTGCACGCCACACTAGCAACGGTTGAGCATCAGTGTCAAGCCACGGGTCCCCTAAACTGAAGGAAAGCCAAGCCGCGATAAACCCTGGCGATAAGCAGGGAGAGACCCTAAAACAAGCCTAGAAGGGACTAAAAAAAGAAAAGAAAAGAAAAAAGACATGTGACCTGACGTGTAACGTGTGTGCGTGTGTGGATGATGGGTCGTCCTTTGTTGGGTCACTCGGTAGAAAGTGCACGTCGTCTGCGGTGGCAGTGTGACCAACGGAATAGGCTGGCCTTTGTCGGCTTGCGACGCTGTCTCCAGCTCTCAAATCAACTCGGGCCCTGATCTCTGCCATCTCGTCCTCTGTGCCAATGTTGCATCTCGTTTTATCCTCTCGTTAACTAATTATTGTATTGCTGCTGCTGAGCCCATTTTCCCATTTCCCATGTGGCCCGCCGCTCCTTTCCCTTCCCCACCCAGTCCCTAGCATTTCTGCCCGAGCCACGTCTCTCACGCGACAGCACGGATCAAGCATCGAGCAACCGACTAGCTCAACCGACGGTAGTTGCTGATCCCGTCTTGCGACGGCGTCAATCTTGTCCCTCCTTCTCCCTCCCTCCCTCCCCCCACCCGCGCGCGCGCGACACCGACGACAACACCCCGCCTGGAAACGAACAAGACCAACGTCGAGCAGACGAGCCGCAACCATGGCGCTCATATCCGCAAAGACAATCATCACCTCCGTCTCCCTCTTCCACGTCACCCTCGCCTACTTCTTCCTCTCTAACCCGAGCTCCGTCGACAGCCAGGCGCTCGTCTACATCCTCGGCGAGAGCATGGGCATGGTCAGTTCCCCCGCGCGCAGCTTCGCGAAGCCCGCCTGCGCGACCCCGAGCTAACAAATGGTACCTTGCGACTGCTTGCAGCCCTATGCCCGAGGCTTCGACACCCAGAGTGCCCCGCTGGCCTTTCTCGCCGCCGTACTGCTCCTCATCGGCATCAGCGACCTCGTCTCGCTGTCCATGCCTGATGAGGTCTGCCTCATCTTCCACTGGGGAACCCAAGGTCTGTCCCTCCCTCTCACCCAACTTGCCCCTGGCCTGGAACCTTGCAGCAGCTGACCCCATGATCCAGCGCCCCTCCGCTTCCTCCTCTCGCTCTGCTTCGTCCTCTACGTCTTCTTCTTCGGCCCCTCATCACCCGTCTACCAGACGAGTTCGCGCGGCCACTTCTCTGCCCCGAGCTCGCACAACCCTTCATACCGCCCCGCTGGCTGGGGCGGCGACGGCCTCAAGAATCGCTTGTTCTTTACCTTCATGTTTGTTGAGATGATGACTTGGTTCTGGATCTGGGTCACTCTGCGTGAGGAGCGCAATGCCATCCTTGAAAAGAAGTCGCGGAGACGCAGGGACTCCGTCTCTCGCTCCATGTAAGAGCGTGCCTGTGCGGTACCGCGATGAGAGATGTCGCGGTCCATGTTTGGAGTACAACAATAGAATGCATGGGATATCAATGGAGCGCTGCTGTTTGATGCGAATTCTGGCTTTTACTCATCACTCGTATTAGTCTGTCTTTGATATAGCTTAAAGTATTCTTGGCGCCCGTCTGTGACCCAAATAAAGTGCTGACCCCTCCCCTCTAACACTCGACCAACAATACAGCGACGCTAGTCGGACATCTAGGAACCATCTGATTTCGCCAACGCGAATACTCGAGCCGCAAAACACGACACGGAGAGGAACAAGCCAAGCGTGGTCCAGTCTTCTATGCAAAATAAACACGCACGCACACGCACCCACAGACAATAACAAACCAGTCAACCTTCTACTGCATGCAACAAAGAGAATAAGAATAAGAATAAAACCCAAGGCTTGTTAGACCCTCTATCATTAAAAATAGAACAAAAAAAATTGAATGCAAAGTTGGTATCCTTTGGTACTATACAACCACCCAATCATCCGACGAAAGGCAACAGAAAAAGCGTCGAGAATCTCATAAACGAGGTATAAGAAGAGAAACACACATAGTAAATAAAAATGTTCCTCGACGGCTTGCGCCGAAAATGCTGCAAAAACCGCCAATCGCCCAAAGAAAAAAAAAGACAAAGCAAATATAGGTGAAAAAAGAGAAAGAAGATGCCAACATCCCAAACGAGTGTTGGATTGCTGAGAATACGTTTTTCTGTCGTCAAGTCGTTCAACTCCCGTCCCATTTCTCCCGTCAGAGAGAAAAGGGATGAGACCCCATCTTAGACCATCCCCCTTTTCACACCCATGGGTGTTTATATATTAGCATTAGCTTTTTGATGCCCTGTCCCCTTTATGGTCCCTTTGCAGGCACAGGGGGGGCCGGCAACTCTTTTGCCTTGATCGATTCGGTCTCGTCTTCTTCGAAGATCTGCTCCTCAATCTTTTCTCCGGGGCCGCCAATCACTGGGCTAAACACCTCTACCTCCTCAACATCTTCATCGTCTTCCTGTAGACATTCATCCTCTTCCTGAATCGTCACCTCCCCAGAGCGCCGACCCAGGCCTGAAGCGCTCGCACTTCGGGAATGTGATCCGGATGAAGAGTTTCGAGAACTGCCCGATGGTCCCCCAAAGTTGAGCGTAGGACCCTTAAAAATGTTTCTCTTGCGCTTGGCGAACAGCACGCCCGATGCAAAGGGATTAGGAGACCCCGGCGCTTGCGGTGCGCTTCCTCCATCAGAGGGCATCCCGTCGTTAAAGATGGTGAGCGGCGGCGGCGTTGCGCGAACCAGACGAATATTGGACGGAAACGACCCTGCTGTCGGGGTCGCTGGAAGAACCTTTACAGAGTGGTGAGGCGACTGCCCGCGCTGCATCTGAGACTTGGATATGCTCGCGGAAAAGGATCCCGCTGAGCTTGTCGACGAAGCCTTTGAATGAGAGTGATGGTGGTGGTGAATCGAACGAACCGACGAGACTGATGAAGATGTAGACTTGCGTCCTCGCAATCCCGTTGATGTGCGTCTCATCGTGGATCTTGGCGTGAGAGGAGAAGGAGAAAGTGACTGTCGCTTGTACGATTGGGAGGTAGATACACGTGCCGGTGGATACGTCGGTGACATCAACGCAGTATTTGCAGGAGCGGCATGGCCGTTTCCGCCACTTCGGGCTGGAGAGTGTCCTTTCCCGGCATGACCATTAGCCACTACACCCTTGGGAAGGCCAGCGGTCGGCTGCAGTCTCGGCGAAATTGAGGCTGGGTACTTGCTCGTCTGTGGCCGCGAGCCTCCATCCTTGCTGCTGGTGGCACTATCCTTGGTATGCAGATCAGGTGCGCTGCGACTCGTTCTCCGCTCATGTCCCTTCTTCCTCCTAGTTGTATTCTCGATAAACCAGTGCGTCCAGTTCTTCCAGTGAGAGATGAAGGTCTGGCTTGGTTTTCTTCTGGGCTTCTGATCATTCTCCTGAGGTGCCGCGTTTGAGCCGTTAGATTCGATATTGGTCGTGACCAGATGCAACGTCGATCCCCGAGACCGAGCGCTGCGTATCAAGCCCTCTTTAGGTGGCGGGATAGGTCTCCGGTGTCGAGATGTTGAAGCAGATCGTACCGAATCCTTGTCGACGGGAGGAGGTGGGTGATCGCCATCCTTGTTCGCACCACCGGGCTCCTTACCAACTTCTACTAGTTGAGGTAGATCCACCAGATATTCGGTGTAGTGCGCGCTCCTCCTCTTGCTTCTTCCTCGTCCATGCGACCCAGAATGCTCCAACCGAATAAACTGCCGCGTGAGACCACCATCTTCGTCAACATCATGCAGAACCGACGCCATTCTCTCCAAACGACTCGATGCAGCCGAAAGACGCCGCAGGCTGCGGTTCTCGGCTTCCTTTTCTTTCCGCTTCTTTTCCCTTCTGATAGCTTTGCGCTCCTCCTTTTCCAAAAGAAGTGCCCACCATCCAGCCAAAGCATCACATTTTTGCGCCACAACGCTTTCCACGACCGCATCCGTGTTCACTCCAGCACTGCGCATTCGGTGGAGACAGTCCTTTTCGATAGCCGTTGAAAACGGTCGCCGGGGCTTAACGTCGAGAATCGCCTGCTGTGCTGGCGCGTGATCGGCCAAGAAAGGATTCGCGAGGATCTCGGGGAGTGACGGTCGCAGCAGGGGTCGTTTCGACAGTAGTGCCTTAATCAAGGGGATCGCTTCTTCAGGTAGATGGTCGGGAAATTTTGGCTCCTCCGACAAAATCCTAGTTCGGGTCACATTGTCGTCGTCGTCGTCAAATGGAAGCTCGCCGCAGAGGAGCGCATAGAGAATGACACCCAGACTCCACACGTCTACCTTTTCGCCAGCATACTTTTCTCCCTTGAGCATTTCTGGTGCCGAGTAACAAATGGTGCCGCAAAAAGTCTGCAGGTGGTTGGTCCGGCCCTCGTACTCTCGAGTAAATCCAAAATCGACGAGCTTGACATTTTCATGCGTATCGAAGAGAATATTCTCGAGTTTCAAATCGCGATGGACACAGGAATGGTTGTGAACGTAGCTGACAGCGCCAACGAGTTGGGCAAAAATCTTTTGTACTTTTGGTACTGGTAGCGGACCGTGTTCGAGAAGGTGGTTGTATAACTCGTCACCTAGGTCATGTCAGCAATATGAGAGAAGGTCATGACAGGCAGCGCAACAATACCGGCACAATACTCCAAGACCATCCAGACCATATTCTCCGTCACGATAACCTCGTACAGCCTCGCGATGTGTGGATGGACGAATTGACGGTGGTGGTGGATCTCGCGGGCGAGATTGGAGTCGGCCTTGTTGGCCGACTTGAGAACTACCTATTAAAGAGTCAGCCGATAATGGAACACGAATTAGAACAGATGACTACGACTGACTTTGGAGCCATTGGTAAGCTTATGGCTAGCGAGGTAAACCTTTCCGAAGGAGCCCTTTCCAATTAATCGGCCGAGTTGGTAGCTGCCCACGGACTTGAGGTCCTTGCTCGCAAACTCACTGGAAGAAAAAACGAAAAGAGTTAGCCGTCTGCAAGCCGTGATAGGTCAGCTGCGAATGTGCATAGCGACTTACTCAAGTAGCTGCTGATATGAGCGGGCAAGCTGTTGGTGTCATGCCGGTCAGTATGCGCACGCGCGTCATCCCCAGCCCAGGTATAACGCACCTTGGCCTTGCGTTCTAGCTCGGCCTGCCCCTTTGCGGCCTGCATCCCTCCTAGCCCAATGCCGGGCAGTTACGCCCTGTAAAGGCAAACGGAAAATCGGTTTGATCTGCGCCGAGGCGGATGTGCAACACGTCCAAACGGCGGCGTCGTGGTGAGGTCGGGGTCGTCTCAAGTGGCAGTGTCGCACGGTTATGGAACGGTGGCGGCACATCCGCGGGATGGCCCTTTGGAGAAGCGAAAAATCGAAATGGGATGGAAATTGAGCACACGTCGGGTGACTTTTTTTTCAGGTCGGAAAGAGAAGCAAGGAAAAGTTGGTCGTCGGGGGGCTCGTTACCGAGGACACGCACGCGTTGTCAGCGAGGCCGTCGCCTCCACGATGGAATGGCCGTTGGAGGATTATCGGGAGATTCGTCAGCGGGACGATGCAAATCTAAAGAAAGAGCACGGCGTGCTTTGAGAGAGTGAAAGAAGAGGAGACACACGGCTGTGCAAAGGCGACGGCGCGGCGGCGGGACGAGGTTGGATGTAGGAGTAGGAGTCAAGGTTTGGACATGGGGGATGGGATGGATGGCTCAGGATGGCATAGGATGAAATTGGGATCTGGGATACCTAAGAAAGGTACGAGTGGCTGAAGTAGCGCTCCGGTGGGCTAGCGCGGGGTGGGTACCTGGGCCGGTGGTAGCTTTCCCTGTATTCCAGATGTAATGGGTCATGGAAAAGGGAGCTTTGCAGACGAACAGGGTCCAGCAGGACGGATCCCGCAATACGCATTTAAACAAGATCCTTAGTGCCATTCCCTCTGTCGCAGTTTAAGACTGCTGGTCACGCACTGCGTCAAGATAGCACTGGGGCTTCCGGCTCCAGTTCTACACGTCGAGACTAGGCGGCCATGTCATCACCAGCGTCCGCAGCCGTTGGTGGTGGCGCGACAAAGTCCAAGACCAGGACGACACCAAGGAGGCAAACCCACCCAGTGGAACACAGAGTGACATAGCTTGCATGCACCAGCAAGGAGCCCACTAGGGGCCCGAAAAGGTTCGTTCGCTCCGTCCAGGGACCTGGGCCTTTAATCAAAACACCGTGGGGACTGGAGTCCCGGCCCCGACGGGAGCATACCTATTCTTGGCTGTCGCAGTCTGAAAGGCGCCCCCTTCCGGCCGGAGGCGGCGTGCGCCCGAAAGCATTGTCCTGCTTGTCAGGCAGAAACAGATTGTTTCGTTAATTGTTTCCAATGGCTGTCTGGCCGCGCAGGCCACATGCGGCCGTGACGTGGACCGTCTTGACGCATGCGAACACTTGGGATCGACAGCACCGGATTGATTGAGCTGGCGCCCTAACGCCGCACCAGCAGCAAGAACAGCACTACGAAGTCACGAGAGGCGCGGTTTGCAAGAGAAGCATAGTCGGTCGACACAAAGAATCCCAACCCTATTCCCCGCTGCAGCACTTGTCGAATCGACATTTTCAGGTAGGTATGTACGTTCAATCATTGCGATCCTCCCCACTGGCGAGGGGAGCACCGCACCCAAGATTGTTCGCTTTTTTCTCCATTCTGTGTTCCTCGCTATCAGTGGTCCTGGGCGCAAGCCTTGCGGCGCACCTCGCATCAATGTACAGAGAAACCTGAAGGTTGTTATTTGCGTTGTTCAATTTTGAATGAAGAGAAGAGAAAAAGAAAAAGGCTTGCGAAATTTCTTCAACTGGTTTTGTTTCCACAGAGCGGGCGAGTGGGGCTGGTGGTTGGGTGATGCCTGAATTGGAGGCTAGTTTCGCCTTATGTACAAGGCATGAACTTCTCCAGCGCCATAGCTTCAACACTGTTCCGAATGACACGAGAGCACAGTCGGACTCACCACCGAAAGAAAAAAAATAGCCAATCACCGTATTCTGTAATACCAAAATGGCAATCTCTCTGCCATCACTGTTCCAATTTACATGTGCTCAAATACGAGATAGCCACTCAACACCGACTATTCCCAAGCATTGGGCACGTCTCATCGCGGTGCAGGCTTGTGGCCATGGCCTCCGTGACAACGAAACCATGATTCCCAATAATGGCCTCTTTTTTTTCTCCCTTAGTTTCCTTTTCTTAGAAGGTTGCCTGCCGAACTTCAACATAAGATCCTGGTCGAAGCTTTTGACAACCAAGTGGTTCACATGGATCTGCTTTTGATCGCCCTTCTCAGTACGTCGTCAACATCCCCAATCCGAGGTCACTGGTCACCGCGCTACCAATGCAACGCGGGCTCGACGTGAAATTGTTTTCATACCAGCAGCAGAAGGCCCGGCTGGCGGTTGACACGGAGCAACCGAAAAAAAAATGGAGACAGCGGAGCTCCGTCTGCCCCCCGGGATACTCCTGAAGCGGGGACATGGTCACCGGGGTATAGAGTTCAGCCGGCCCAAGACAAATGCCGTGTCCGCGGCACGAAATGGGTGCACTGCGAGTCGAGCCTGGCGTATGGCCCGGGCACTGCTTCATCATCATTATGGGATGGCTTCTCACCTGCCGACAAGCGCAGACCACCCCGCATATGCTAAATTAGATCGACGGTTGTTAATAAGCCCAGGTATGTAAACTGTATTCACATTCTCTGCCCAGTAAATACGATTGACACGGTAAGTCACCAGATGTTTATGAATTTGCCTTGCTTGGTTGTCTCGCAGAGATTTGAATGGATCAATTCTCTCGAGATACGGTGGGATTTTGAACCGTTTGCCCAGCAGACCGTAAACCATTCCAAGAATTTCTGGAACTCGCCTCAATTTGACAGCTTTTCCTAGGCTACAGTCGTTGTGCGTCTCTTGGCAAGAAGCATTGGCAATTGCGAGGCCAAGTCTGATGAAGAGCGCTTTTCTCGCACCAAAGAAGCAACATAGTACTGGTCAACGCCATGGTCAGAAAATTAAAGCCCCAGGTCGAGCATCAGTTGCGATCCCTACCAATCTATATTGTGACTATCGCAAGCGGGCGCAGAGGGTGGGATGGCGCGCCGAGCAAAGGTATCAAGGGGACCGCATAGAGAGACACTAGAAGCAATAGGCAGGCTACGAGTTTCACCCAGGCTACTGCGAAATGCCCCCAGAGCGAAAGGACACGGCGAGAATAAAGCTGCTTTCAATGGGAGAATGGATGGACACATACGGCGACGAGGACCAAGCCGACCAGATTATACGCCTCCGGTAGCATTTCCCACTCCGTCACATGGCAATTCATGATTTACGAGGAGGGTGCGACAGACAGGCAAAGGCGGCACCAGGCTCCGAGGGGACTTTGAACGATCTCACGTCCGGCTAATACGAGAGGCGGCGCTTGAATGGTCCAAAGTCCCAAAAGGTTTGGCGCGGCCCCCATGCGCCAGCGGTAAGCCCCAGAAGGCCCAGACCAGCACCTTAGCTCAAGGGAGCTTGGATCTGTGGCGATGCTCCGAGCGACTCCACCGACTCGCATAACAGCACAAGCTGATCGTGCCGATTTTCCATGTTCCCTCAGCTTGGCGGTTTACAACTCCATCGCCAAGACGATACCCGCCACACCACAGCTGCCCTTTAGGAAATTTTCGCATTGCTGCCCTTCCGAATCCCGACTCACCGTAACAGCGTCCGTCACCTGTTTTTTTGTTTTTGAGAGGAGCGCCCCGCTCTCCCTCTGCCTGGAACTGAGCTGCCCCTCCTCACGTCATCTTCCCGTTGACATCTGCCTCAGCCCTACCATCTGTATTCGCAGCAGCCATGGCAGACCTCGCAGAGCGCCTGGGGAACCTCAACCCCTTTTCCAAGAGCCGCCGTCGCATCGACAATGAGGATGTTGGCGGCATGATTGACAGCGCCACCGTTGCAGGTGGCGGCCACACTGCGCGCAACCTTACCACGGATCTCAGAGTCAGCCATGCACTGCGATCGCTCATGGTTGACAAGGGCATCATTTCCGATCAAGACGCCGGGCTCGAGGAAGGAGCTGCACCCACTCAGGCGCTCATCGCCCTTATCAAAAAACCTCATATCCAAGTTCCACCAGAGCTCCTCGACCGATCTCATCCCCTGCCCGAGTATTTTATCAGCTCCAGCCACAACACCTACTTGATGGCCCATCAGCTCTATGGTGAATCAAACGCGCTTGCATACACCCTGGCCCTGGACACGGGTGCACGATGCGTCGAGATTGACGCGTGGGACAATGCTGAAGACATTATGGAACCCAGGGTTACTCACGGCTACACTTTGGTCTCCAACATCTCATTTCGCTCAGTCTGTGAGACCATCTGCGATGTAGTCGACAGAGAAGCTGCAGTGGCCGCCGCCTCAGAATCGTACCGCCCAGCACCAATCCTGCTGTCACTAGAAAACCACTGTGGCGCTGAAGGTCAACTCCGTCTTGTCCAAATCATGAACGAAGTTTGGGGCCATCGACTACTCGAAAGACCGGTCAGAGAGCACGGCCACATGGAGCAGGCAGGTCGAGCAGAGAACCACGTCTCGCTGGAAGAGCTAGGCTCCAAGATATCTGTCATTGTTGAGTATCATATTCCTGGCGAGGTGGACAGCGATGCCAGTTCGGACAAAACTGACACTAGCGACTCGGAAGACGAGGAAACAAAGAGGGCACGCGAAGAGTACAAGGAAAAGAAGAAGCAGGCATGTGCAATCATCATCCCGGAACTAGCCGATCTAGGCGTCTACGCCCAGTCTGTCAAGCCCAGCAACGACTCATGGTACACTGCGCAGCTCATCGAGGGTCCTCACAACCACTTGATCAACGTTTCTGAGACGGGTGTCAGCGGCCTCATCGCGCCGCACCGCGCAGCCATTTCAAAACACAACGCACACCATCTCATGAGAGTATTCCCCAAGGGAACTCGCATCTCTTCTGGAAACCTCAGGCCGGTCCCTTTCTGGGGCATCGGCGCCCAGATCTGTGCTCTCAACATGCAAAATTTCGGCACCAGCAGCCAGCTCAACGAGGCTCTCTTCAGCGGCACCGACGGCTACGTCCTAAAGCCTGCAGCGCTGCGCGCTGGTGGTAGCGGTGTCCTAAACACCGGCAGGAAGAAGAAGCTCACACTCCACGTTGCGGGAGCCACCGGCATCCCCCTCCACGAAGACGCAGAATCCGACGGCATCAGGCCGTATTTGACCTGCACCCTGTACCACCCTGATGATATCGATGGCGAACCACCGAAGCGCAAAACGGCGCCATACAAGCAACACAAGCTTGGCTTCTTGCACCGTGGCGAGAACCCACCCCCAACCGAACCCATCTGGGACGAGACGCTGGAGTGGGAGTACGAGGACAACGAGCTAGTATTCGTCAGGATGCTGATCAAGAGCGATGAAAGCTGGTCCAAGAATCCCATGTTTGCTGTGGCGGCAGTGCGACTCTTGTATGTTGTTCCAGGCTGGAGCTTCATCAGGATGTTGGATATGCAGGGCCATCACACACGGTGCAGCATTCTGGTGCGATTCGAGTTTGAGGACATTTGAAATGTGATACGAATAGACGATTTGCGCATGCTCGACATGGTCATGATGTTTTCTTTTTTTCTTTTTTCCCCATCCATGTTGGCTTGGGTGGAGATGCAAGGTTGATGTGCTGGTCATAAGCTTGTTTTTATGTTTTTTTTTCTCGCCCAACGTAGCCAGGCCTCAATATTATCACTTTCAATTCGTCTAATATTTTACAGCCCTCGCTCTCTAAAGTGATTTGCGAATCAAATGATGCAGAGCGAATGCACAGGGTCAAGTCCCAGCCCAAGGCCCTCCCTCAACGACGATACCACATTCGGGTGACCTTTGTATTTCTCATCTTCCTCTGCAACATAAAGACACCGTACATCAGCGCCTCGGGGGTTGGGGGGCATCCGGGCACGTACACATCCACGGGGATGATGCGGTCCACGCCTCGTACCACACTGTAGCTGTAGTGATAGTACCCTCCACCGTTGGCGCAGCTCCCCATGCTAATCACCCATCTTGGCTCAGGCATCTGGTCGTAGCACAACCGAACGGCAGTTGCCATCTTGTTGGTAACGGTTCCAGCGACAATCATAATGTCGGATTGACGGGGCGAGGCTCGGAAGATGATGCCCAGTCTGTCTTGGTCGTAGCGGGGCATGGAGACGTGCATCATCTCGACGCCGCAGCAGGCCAGGCCAAAGGTCAGCGGCCAGAAGGAGCCTTGACGAGCCCAGGCAACAACCTGGTCCAGCTTGGTACTGCAAAACCGTTAGCAGAGGAGCGGCCTGGGCCAAGCGTGCGTGGTCCTTTCTTACAAGACATATCCCAGAGCCCCGTCCTTCTCGTGGTCAAGCGAAACCTCTTTCCTCTGAGGCTTGAGCAGAGACGTGGAAGAGTGCCGCCTTGTGTAGTTTGGGTGAGTGATGAGCGATGTGCACGGCGCCGCCGTCCGGCACGCTGGGACGGTTGGAACAACTACACGAGGATGTGTTAGTATGAGCAACAGAGGAGGGGGCTACAGTGAGCTGATGAGGAATTATTACCCCGGACCAGTCGACTCGCAATCTTGCCACTCATCTTGTCTCTGTCGGGATTGTCTGAACGGCGGCCTAACCACTGACGAGGCAAGTTGAAAGCCGGCAAGAACGGAGAGGAAGAATGCATGCCGGAGTCTACATCGTTCCCGAGGACACCACGTGACGACGCATTTCGGGAGCAGGAGAACCAATCAGTTGGGCAGAATTCCAAATTAAACAAGGACGTTTGCGCTGGACGGGCCCCGCGGGTCTGTCTAGCTTGGTTGACATGTGTAAGTGGCGGCTCGATCGGGGGGGGGAGGCACCTGTACCTGGACGGGAAATGACCCTCTGAAAGCCCGGCCTAAAACCCACAGGATAGGGATTAACCTCCAATAACCGACGCCTTGTCACGTAGATCCCTGGATGAGCTTGAATTGGCAGGGGTCCGATTGGCCCAAATTTAGAGCGTTCGCCCTGCACTCTGCCGGACCGACAAGGCTAGCAACGACGGTCTTATTTACCCTGAACAAGCATCTACCAGTATTTTCATGATGTGACGAGGCACAAGATGAATTTGACGTGTGGACATCTCTCTCTCTCTCTCTCTCTTTTTAATTCTATTTTCCTCACTTTACCTGAGTAGTTGAAGTTACAATCCAATGTGCCCAAGCTTTTTAAACATCAATAGAGCTGGGTTAGGTTAGAGTGGTGTTGGCGGATTAATCTAACAAGATTCACTCCGATGTTCCCGATTGAGTAACAAGTTACCGGGAACCACGCAATGAATTCCCCGATCCGAGAGAAGCACCAGACTACTCCGTGCTCATTCAAGCTATTAAAGGTTCTTGTTTTGAACCAACACCTAAAATATGCACCCATTATGGAATGCGACATGAAGAGACGTTTAATGTAATCTGTATCGTCCTTGCCTCTGGACGCTGCACTTGACCAAGCGGTGGTGG
Organism: Calonectria crousiana; assembly: GCA_013406985.1. Classification (NCBI taxonomy): domain Eukaryota; kingdom Fungi; phylum Ascomycota; class Sordariomycetes; order Hypocreales; family Nectriaceae; genus Calonectria; species Calonectria crousiana. The sequence continues at coordinate 158,094 of VTGD01000037.1, read as the reverse complement.
AGAATAAAATCCTCTTCTACGGTAGCGTAGCGTCGATCACCCAAAAAAGCTGCGTATGGTCGTTCACAGTGCAGCCTCAGCCAACAGACATTGAAGCTTTTCGATGGATATTCTGCCAGAAGCGGACCATGTCTGGTGAGCAATCGTCTCGTCCAGATGCCCAACCGCACAATAAGATGAAGTAGAAGAAATAAGTAGGATAAAATAATGACGATAGACTAATGCAATATAGTTTCGAGTCAATTGGGTTATTGGCTTTAAAGTTCCGTATCCACGACACCACCCGTCCGTGTGTCCCCCCGCTTGGTGCTCCACACGGGCCCCCTTCGATACAAGTGCTTTCCCATTAAATCTGGGTGAACCCACCGGCACAATCGGAAAAAAACCCACAGAAAAGTCGCATCATGTCTCGCCAGCCAAAGGACTCTCCCGGATCTCGGCTCAAGTGCTCGAGTTGTGATAAGACGTATTCCAGACTCAGTCACCTGCGCCGCCATGAAGCTGCCCGTTGGCCCCCCATGCCCGCTGTCCCTCATTGGTGCATTTGCTGACTTGGCATAGACAGCAATCTTCGTCAAATCACATGTCCTGCTTGTTCCAAAAGCTTTGCAAGGCTGTGAGTGAGCCCTGTTGTCTTATACTTGGCCGTCAGCTGAATCCCATCCAGAGACATAGCCCGTCGCCACATGCGGAGCTGTGTCGATGACGAGTCGCAGATTAACCTACCCATTGCGAAGCGAGGTAGGAAACCAAAGGCATGTGACAGATGCTCGCAGAGTAAGCTCTCGTGCAACCTAGAATCGCCATGTTCTCGATGCCACCTGGCTGGAGCCGCCTGCTCATACCTGCGGGTTGATGCCAGGGCAGCTGCCACAGCTTCATCCAGCATCACACCAGCCAGAACCGAGTTTCCTTGGCTGCTGAGCATGACCAATCCTCAAGCGATAGGCACCTCGGAAGCCATGGCCCGGGAGTGTATGCAGTGCGAATTTGCTGATGGGTTTTGGGACGCGCCAACCCCACCAGGACTATCGCGACCCCGGGCCAGCCTTGTGATCGATGAAGACGGTTGTAGCTGGGGCCCCGCATCCTGGCTGACAGATCTGGATCTCGATATGGCGCCAATGGACTTTGGTCAAGACCTGCACAATATTAACTTCTCTGCATATCAGTCAGATGTTTTGGTCTCGAGACTGGAGGAAATGGTTGGCCACCTAGCTCAAGCCCGCGAGAAGAACAGACAAGCCGACCCAGATCTGAACGAGTTTGAGATCCAGGTTGCTCGCACCATCTTCACCCCCCAGAACCTGGAGCACTTCCTGTGGGTTTACTTCCGCCGCATCCACCCCTACCACCCCATCCTCCACCAGCCGACCTTCAACTGCGAGACGGTCGTGCTGCCTCTCCTCCTCTCCGTGTTCCTCTTTGGCGCCCTGCTAGCGACCCCCACGGATGACGCCATCTCCGCGCGCGCCTTCTTTGCAGATGCCGAAGAGTACATCTTCGGCCACCCGGAAATGCTCAAGTTGCTGAGGCGGGGCCCCTGCGCCAGCACAACGCGCAGCGAAATCGAGATGATGCAGGCGGCTCTGACCATACAGGTCGTGCAGAACAGCAGAAACGATGCCGCTACGCGCAGGCGTGTTCGGATAGAGAGGTATCCGCTTCTCAATGCTTGTGTCCGATACGCCGGGTTGCTGGGGGCGAGGCACAGTATGGAGCTGTCCGAGTACACAGTCGCCACTTGGGAGCAGTTTGTCGATGAAGAGCTCAAGATCCGGCAAGTCAAGCCCGCATCCACGCGTCGCGGCCACTCTAACTAACGGAGGCTAAAATAGGCTGGCACACTGGACTCATCTCAACAACAGTTTTATGATTGGCTGTTTCGTCACACACACACAGATTTACATGTGCGAAATGACTGGCGACATGCCGTGTCGAGAAGAGGTGTTTGGGGCCGAAACAGCAGAGGCCTTTGTTCAGATGGCGTCCCTGGAACCTCCTGGCCCGCGGCCCCTATCCATGGCAAAGTCCGTGTCTTTGCTGCTTTCGGATTCCTGGCCTGGACCGAATGACGACACGTATAAGCGATGGACGCTGGAGAACCTGGAAATCATAATCGGCGGTAAGCAGTAGTCGCGGCCGTTGTTTCCGCCTCAAGGCGAGTGGCTAACTTTTCGCAGCTATTGGGACTGAAACCACCCTGGCGCGAACCAATTGCCTGTTCCCGCTGACAAGCAGGGGTCTTCTCCGCGCTTGTATGCGCTGGAAGCTGCTCTGGGACAGGGAGAGGAAGGAAAGCGGCAGAGTGCATCTCACCGGGTATACAAAGTACGCCATGGAAATGTGGTGGCTCTGCGTCATTGTCATCAAGGTGGATCAAGTGGGTGACTTGTCGACCGAATACATGTCCAAGGTTGCGATGGACTCGTTTGACGGCATAAATGAGTTTCTGAAAAGGTACAGCGATTTGTCGAGTGTACGATAAACTTTGTGAGGCCCGAAATGCGCCAGCATTGCATTGTATGCTACTGAGGCCACACGTACGGGTTCTTTTGGTCTCTCACTCTGATATTCCTCTCTTAAAAGATAGGAACTAGAATGTATTATTATTCGCAATGAAGATGGATTTCTTTATGAAGTCTCAATCCCTATTTTTCTTTTCTTCTTTTCTTTCTTTTTTTGCCAATCGAGCTCGAAACTCGCTAAATGACACCATCTTGGCTATGGCTTCTTGGGATACTTAGGCATAGATGAGCACAGCGGATCAATGGATAATCCACGTGGCCGATTTGCGAGCCGTTCAGATCAAAATGGATAGATTGCGGCAATTATCGCGTGGAAGGACTCAAATGCTGGAACGCACGCTAGAAACACAAGCCACCATGTCGATAAAAGACCTACTATGTTCCCGTGTGGGGTGGTTTCTGGCCTTCTAGATGGTTTTCGCGTGGCCGGTGGGGTCGTCCAAGATATAATGCCGCCTCTTTCATCGCGGCTGCTGGCCGGGTTCAGCATTGAGTTCAACTCTTCTCTCCTGCATCCCACGTAGCAATCCCCACGATCCTTTAACGGGCACAGCGCTCCATGACATCAGTGCGGCTGACTGCTAGGTTCAAGGTAGGAGACGAGATGAAATTTGCAGTGAAGCGGTGAATGGCCTCACAGCTTCACCCAAGCACTGGGTATGCTGGCTGGACCTTGCGAATCTTGAGCTAACCAAGGCAATAACACGTGGCCGAAATGCAAACAGTTTAGAACAAACCGCGACGGATAAAGAAAACGGTACATGCAAAGTAAGCTGATGGCAAATTGACACGGTATAGGGGGGGTTGTATCCAACCGCATCGGCAACGGGGGCAAGCAATCGAGTCATTCCGCTCTCGCTCTGGATCTTGCATGACAGCCTTGAGGTGGCACCCTATGAGCAATCCCTCTCCGCTTGGCCGATGAATTAAAAGCCTTGCCTGGAGCGCACAAGGCTGAGAGCAAATTCCGCGACCCGTTCGGGGTATCCAGCCCGCAGCCGCAGGCTCGGATTGCCCATGACTAGCCTCGTGTTATTCATGCAGGGTTGCATCGGGATCTCTGGCATGGAATACCAGTCAAAACCGGGTTGATCTGGCAGCGCTATACGCAAAACAGAAGTAGGACGATTCCACAATCGCTCGGGGAGCAGGGGCTCTCTCGCCAGGTTTATCCACACGGCCCGGTTGGGTTGCTAGGGTCTCAGCCTTGGCGGGGTTGATGCGTTGGAAGTTGCTTCGCGCTGCTAACAATGTTGGGGCGACTGGTCATGTATATTGGGAGATATGGTACCCATACCCTTTGCGCACGCTCTCAAACGAGCCAAGTTGCTACGTAGGTGGCTGGCCTGTGTAGAAGAGACATGGATCGGGTGGTATGCGAGGAAGAGTGACAGTTGTCTACTCTACTAGCCGAGTTGGGGTTTGCAGGCATCACTCATCTTCGTCGCCACATCGAATTTACCAGATGCTCTGGAAGCGAAAATATGTTCTATTCGCGGACATGGAGGTTCGATAGTCATTCTTGATAGTGATTAGCGCTAGAAACAAATCGTGTTTCGGGCTCGCTTAGCAATCGCCAAGCCACCACCTCTTCTGGGTGCATTCCAAATTCTACATAGCGCCGACCCCACCTACGTACGACATGATGCGACGACATCTCGCGATCGAGGAAAGAACGTTTTGCTTTTGGACAGAGACAAGCTTGACGTGTCCTTTTCGGGGCGCGAAGCTTGTTGCGTGTTTTTTTCGTCCTTTCTTTTTTTTCTTCCCTTTCTTCCCCCCTGTGCAAGGAACATGGCTCTAAAAATCCGTCCTCTTCACTGGCTGCGCGTGGGGCGGGCGGCATCGGCCGGCACTGGCCAGGAAGCATCACCTGCGCGGATATCGAAGTTTTGCAACGGGCCGCTCGGCCGACAAGATTGGTGGTGAGATGGCAGATCTGGGGATAGAAATGCTGGTGCTGAATGTGATGCCTATGGGGGTCAATTGGGCCAGTTGTTGAGGCCAGGACGCTGGGATGCTGGGCATGGTCACAACTGGCCTCATCCACATCATGTCTTTTGCCAACACCTTCGTCCGAGGTGCAGCCCCTGTTCGACGCCAGCTCTTCGCCATCTCGACCGTCTCGCAGGCGTTCCTGCCGCTGCTGCTCGAGTCTAAGGGGGTGGCAAACCCGAACAGCATCATCAGTGTCGGCGGATGCCAGCCATTTGCCGCCCGCATCGCCTCCAAGGCCACCCTCGAGGCTCTGGGTCACGCCACTAGGCCAGAGCTGGGGCCATAGAAGCGTGCGAGTGTCATCATGTTCAAAACATACAGCATCTGCAGCACCCTATTCGACAAACGCTGAGCAAATCATGACTCCCGACACGAGCGACTACGCGCCGCTGCAGGCATGGGTTGCCGAGAGGGGTACATGAAGGCAGCTAGCTTTGGAGAAGTATCTGCCAAGGCAACCGTGAGTGATCTGCTCGCCATGTCGTCAGGCCCATCACCTGGAGAGGTGGCCTCGCATTGCTGGCGTGGTTCCTGAGTTGGTTGGGATGAGAGAGGCGACGGTGCCATGTTCTCAATGGCCAAACCCGCATGGGTGCCCGATTCTGATAGCACCGGGAGCGCTCCATGATGAATGAGTAACCAACTGCTGGGCAAAACTGCAGGCTACTCGGGTGAAATCGTCATGACTTCCCGGGTGCTGCCATAACTCCCCGGGCCTGTGCGGAGTACGCCTGGACCAAGGGAGCGGCGCACTCAACCAGCTCGCCACGGGGCGAGGCTGGGCAATTATGTGAAATGCTTCTGTAGATGGGCCCCATGGCTGAAACAATAATAGAATGCAGGAGGCCCTCTTGCAGGTGGTTAATGTGAGCTGAACGAAGCTTGCATTGTCTATCCACCTGATTGGACGCTGTCGTTGGGCGAGCAAGGAAGTTGGGCTAGGGTTGCCGACCCACGCAACTCAAATAAAGCGCCCGTATGCAGCGCCCCAGCTGTCATGACATTCATCCCTTCTTCCGTGCTATAAACAAGGTCCGTATTTTTTTTTCTATTTGGCTGATTTTTGCCCAATTCACACTCATTTACCCTTCACTCGACGCTTGCAATTCCACCAAGAGAGATCGCCGAGGAGCTCTGCCGACTTAGCAGACTATCAGTTACCGGGGGACGGCTTCAACTACCGGAGCTATGCTCGGAGCTAGCTTGGTGCCACACCGGGAGTCTATCACTTGGCCTTGCCCATCTCGTCGTTTTCCTTGGTGATCCGGCACACTCGTTACAGCTTGTTAACCCGACCTCATTGGCAGTTTTACCATCGCTCCCCAGTTTTATCAATCTCGACCCACACCGGCCGCCATGACAATGGCAGAAACCATTGAATTGGACACGGCCGTCTTCGACCAGCTCAGCCAAGGCGAGGCGAGACACCTTCTCGACACCATTGACAGCCTTCGAGAGATCCAGATAGGAGAAATCGTCAACCTCCCACAGATTATTGTGGTGGGCGACCAGTCGTCGGGAAAGAGCTCTGTTCTCGAAGCCATCTCGCGCGTGCGGTTCCCCGTCAAGGGCGATGTTTGCACTCGGTTTGCGACCGAGCTGGTGCTGCGAAGAACACCGAGCACTTCCATCTGCGTTTCGATCCAGTATTCCCCCGACACCGTAAGAGACTCGACATCGTTGCCAAGGGACTTTCGGTGGACCAGCTTCGACCGAGATGCGCTCCCGGCCATCATTGAGGAGGCTACGAGCCAGATGGGCTTGCCCGCGGGCAAATTCTCCAAAGATGTCCTGCGCGTCGAGATTACCGGCCCCGACGTCTATCCTCTGACCCTGGTCGATCTTCCCGGCTTCTTCCACAGCGCAACCGCCACTCAGCTACCAGACATGGTCATTGTCAACCAGCTTGTCGAAAGCTACATGAAGCAGAAGAACTGCATCATCCTCGCCGTCGTCTCGGCATCGTACAATCATGCCAACCAAAAAGTTCTCACTGAAGTAGCCAAGCACGACCCCACCAGGGAGCGGACGCTCGGAATCATCACGAAGCCCGACCGTGTTCAGGGGGCATCCCAGGAGCACACTTTTCTGCAGCTCGCCCGAAACGAGGAAGCCACGCACAAGCTCGCCCTCGAGTGGCATGTGTTGAGAAACAGCTCCGAGGAGGATCTTGAAAACAAGGGCCATGACAGAGATGCGGCGGAAAAGAGATTTTTTGCATCCGGAAGATGGGCAAGCCTGCCCATCAAAAATCGAGGAATCGACAGCCTGCGCAAGAAGCTCAGCAAGGTCCTCCTAGCGCACATTCAAAAAAATCTGCCCGGGCTCATTGAAGAAATTGAGTCGAACCTCAAGACCCGAGAGGAGGAGCTTGATCGGCTGGGGAAAGCGCGCTCAAATGCCGATGACATCCGCGAATACTTGGCAGACATTACGTACGAGTACCAGCGCTTGTCTCGCGATGCAATCCACGGAAGATACAACGATACCTTCTTTGGCACGCTATACGACGATGAAAACAAGCTCCGGGCCAAGCTTCGAAACCTGAACCGCGCCTTTGATCTCACCATGACAACAAAAGGAGCCAGCCGAGAAATCGTGTGGGAAGTAGCCGAAGAGGAGAAGCCACAAGAATCGCAACCTGAAATGGTCAACACAAAGGCCAAGCAAATAGAATACTCAATCAAGGAGTTTGAGAAGAGAGACGATCAAGCCCCTGAATACCTCACACCATACCTCGACTTGTATAAATTCCCCAGCCCCGAGCCCGTCACAGAGAGCGAAATCAAGGATGAGCTTGAGAAGCTCGCCTCTGACAACCAGGGCAAGGAATTTCCCGGTCTCCCCAATCCAGACCTGGTAATTGGCTTCTTCAAGATGCACTCCAGGCCGTGGGAGGAGATTGCCTCGTTCCATCTCGACGTGGTCGTCGAGCACTCCAAAATATTTGTTGAGCAGCTCCTGACTCACGTGGTTGGCTCCGATGGGACAACTCTCTCGTCCATTCTTTATACATTCGTTGATCCCTTCTTTGACGGAAAGGAAGCGCTCCTGAAGGAGAAGCTCAAGGAAATCATCCGCCCCTATGTTGACGGCTACGTGCTGCCGCTCGAGTCCGAGTTCCACGACAGGCTATCCAAGAGGGCCATTCACCGCATCATCGACAAGATCTCTGATCTCTTGAGGGATACTCCTCCGCCCGATGACGAAAAAGCAGAAGCCGACAAAATGCACCGCATCAAGCTGCTCAAGTCGCTGGTCGACGATGAGACATCGGCGAGCAACAAGTTTGGCGCCGAAAAGGTCATTGACATGACTATGTCATATTACGAGGTAAGAGCACAATCATTGTGTTTTATTTATTTTCAGTTGGGCATTTTTCTAACATGAACAAGATGTCACGGCGTACCTTTACGGAAAACGTCATCAACCTCGCCATAGAGAGCTGCCTTCTTTCTGACCTCCCCGACATCTTAACGCCCAGGGCGATATACCGGATGGACGAGGAAACCATTAGGGAACTGGCAGCAGAGTCGGAGGATGTGCAGGCAGATAGAAAACGGCTCGAGAGCCAGATCAAGGCACTCGGCGAGGGGCTTCGGAAGTGTCAGCGATGTCGGGCAAGGATGAAATCAGGTATTATTGCCGGGGTTTCCAACAACAAACAGTTCATATCCTAGAAATAGATTTTTTTCTGACAAGTTGATAGTTTTCTCCTCTCGGCACGGTCCCTCGTCCTCATTCTCGTTCTCGTCCCCAAATCCAGAAAGGCGGCCGTTCACTCCAGGTAGTTGATTTTTTTAAGGATCATGACTTTTTTTTTTTGTTCTTCTTTCTCTCGCTTACACGAAGGATGCGTGCTCATGGTGACAGCAGATGCAGTCACACCCGACAATAGCCAACCTTTCTCATGGACGTTCCCACCGCCCAGAGAGGCATCTTCCTCCGCGGTGGCAGCGGCTACGGAGACGCTGGCTCCTCAGACACCCCAGCCCAAGGACGAGACAGGCTCGTCGTCGTCGTCGTCGGGCCCGTCAAAGGGTTTTGTCGGGGGCTCGTTCTCGACCCTATCGCAGGGCCTCCTCGATCTGCTGTCGTCGTCCCCGTCCTCGGACCAGTCCAGCTCCAAAACCGCACCCAACACTCCGTCCCACAGTAGCACAGACAAGGACGTGGGCGAATCCCCCGGCACCTCGTTCCCCCTGTTCATGGCGCACACGGAAACAGACACCACCAGCGGCGTGAACAGCAGCCTCCAAAACATACAAAACATAGGCGGCCAGGACTACTACAAGGACTGGTCCACGGAGGAGCTCCGGCTCGCCGACTACGCCCAGGATCGGCGCTACGGCGACGAGACCAAAGGCAGCATATTCGGGTCCATCTTTAGCTTTGGGGACGGCTCCAAGAACCACAACACCAACAACAAGAATAACTACAACAAGGACAGCAAGGCAGAAATTGACGCTGCGGACAGTGATGCCGAAGGAAATCCTCCAGGCCATAAACGAATACGGTCCGACTCGAAGGACGACAAAACGCCCGGGTGGGCCAGCCCGACGCCATAGTGTCGTCGGGATTATATCGCCCCCGTGTCCCCGATGCCTAAACAGAACGGCATTGCTTGCCGTTCCCTAGTCTTGCTCGCTCAGCCCGTCTCCACCACTCGTTCAGCTACGCCCACAAAAATCCCGGTTTCACCAAACAAACTAAGCCTGCCCAACAACTCCCTTTGCAGCTCCTTTTTTGGCGGCGTCTACGTGGCGTCATCCGACCATGCGCGTCGGGGGAACAAAGCGTTCGCTTGACCGTTTGTCGTCGGCGAAAAGAAATAGACGAACAAAAAAGACTAAACAACTAAAAAGCTACCGACGTTGTACCGGGAGAGGATCCAAGCCCATCGGGGATTTTCTAACCCAAGGTCTGATCTACGCGAGGTCGAGGGCCGGGGTATTTCTACGGCTGCAGCGTCGCCCCAAAACACCAAATGTGGAAATTCGTCATCATAGTAATCCTTCCACAGCGGGCTTCTTTCCGGAACAGCAACAATATACGGGCAGCCACATTTCGTTTAGTTTAGTTTTCCCCCCCGCACAAGTAGAAAGGAAGGGAAGAAAGGAAAGATGAAGAAGAAGAAAAACAATAAATTCAATGATAATCACCAATGTTCCATACATGATCCCTCCCCCTCTCCCCCCTCCGCCCTATGGCCTAGAAAAGCGTCCGACGGCAATGATCATCATCGGCCCACCCTAGGCTAACATCCGAATGCCCTCGGGTGTTAAATATGTCAGCCGCCCAACGGCGAGCGCCAGCACGGGCAAAGGCGCTGCTATAAAAAACATGCCCTCCAGACCAGATGGCCAAAATGCACCCAGCAGCAGCAGCAGCCCGCTCCCGACCGTCTCTCACCACCATCGTCACCACCGCCAGCGCAGCAGACAGCGCAGCCGCTACACGGGCCTCGTCTTCGACGCCATCGTCGTCATGGCCACCGTCGGGGTGCTCAAGTCGCTCCTCGCGACGCTCGCGCCCTTCCACCTGCTCTCCTTCTCGGCGCTGCTGGGCTCCCAGCTGTACCAGACCTTTGTCGTCACAAAGGTGGCCTTTGCCACGCTCCCCGCGGCCGCCTACACGAGCTTCCAGAAGCGCATCTTCCCCGTCTACTTCCACGCCCAGTCCCTGCTGCTGCTCACCACCGCCGTCACCCTGCCGCCCCACGGCCCCGCGTCCCTCGTCCGGGACGCGCGCGACTGGGTCCCCTTTGCCGTCGCCGCCGTCTGCGCCGGCCTCAACTTTGCCGTCTACGGGCCCAGGACCCGCAAGCTGATGCTCGACCGGGTCGAACAAGGTGCGTTTCTCCCCAGCTAAAATAAAACATGGCTTCTATGCTGTTCCGAGCGTGCTGGCGAAGAAACTAAACATTTGTGTGTCTGTGTATAAACAGGCAGGCTAGATGCCAAGGTCAAGGGCTTGCAAGGGCCAAGCCAGGAAATGGCCCTGCTCAAGAGGCAGTTTTCGAGAGCTCATGCCATGTGCATCCACCTGAACCTCGTGTCAATGGGTGCTCTCCTGTACTATACCTGGAGATTCGCTTCTCACTTGCAATATTGAAGCCCTGCAGCCTTGAAGGCTCTTTTCCTTTCTTGTGCTTCTTGCTTTCTTTTTTCTCTCTCAAGAAACGCAGTGACGAGACCAATGTATCAATATGCATTCACACCTGGGAACATCACTCAGCCTTATTTAGATATCAACTTAAAATACAATCCTCTCCGTTTTGTTGGTGTTGGCCACGCGGCAAGACAAACAATCAAAACAATCTCCCCTGCTCCCCCAATCTTCTTCTTCTTCGTTTGTCTTGTTGTCAAATCCCCTCGAGCAGATGGAAGGCATACTGCCATCTCGAAGCCACCTGAATACGACGACGACGTCGTCATTTTAAACCCATTCTTCGGGTCGTGCAGATACCCCAGAGGATGCTTGTACATTGACTTGCCCATGATTTTGTTGTCGGCCAGCACGATTGCGCCCCGTCCAAGTCGCGGCTTGACAATCTCCAGAGCCGGCAGCGCCAACGGTGTCCAGGCCACATTCACTCGTCAGCAGAGCCACCCACCAACACACACTCCAATGCACACATCAACGTCACACTCACTGCCCAGCAGCAGCATGTCAATCTGCTCAGGCATCCCGGACCGTTTGCGTGTTCGTCTGCGAATGTGGCTCGCGACAAGGGCGAGAGGGCGGGGGGGGGGGGGGGGTAACCCTGCTAACCGCTGCCCAGAGCAAGCCACAATGCGAATAAAGACAGCCAGCCGCGGAAATACAACCCTGGCAGCGGATCGAGCCGCATGCAGCCTTCTTGGACATTGCTGCATCTCCTCGGAGACCCCGAATGCCGGCTTCAATGCCAATCCATTCCAATTATGCCAAGGAATGTCTCATCAGTATCCAATTGTTCAGTAACAATATTAATAATAGTATAAGAGGCCCGCCAACGTGTCTGGCTACATGTGAAGGCCGGGTTTGGCGAAGTGGGGAATTCCGAGCCCCGGTGCCCACCGGACACGAACCTCGGGCCCGATGTTTTATTTGACAAGAAGCCGGCGCATTCTTATTTTATTATCTCGTCCCCAATTTCCATTCACCTCTTCAAGCTGCAGCAGGCGAGTTCACAGGCATGCTCTCAAGATTCTTGTTAATTCCCAGGCACTTGAGGATGAGTGGGCTGGGGATTCCGACGAATCGAGTGATGCCTTGCACCCGACTCTATCAGATCATTAAATCGAAGTGTCAGTGATTTTTCTCGATAATGTATAATCTCTCGGAGAAGATTTTCATGGTCAACCCTATTTCTCAGCTTTCTGCGCATGCCACCTTTGCAGCCTAGTTCCTGGATCACCCTACCGCTTGGTTTTTGGCTGGAGACAAATAAATGCAACCGCTTTAGATAGCTCATGGTCTTTTCGAAGTCTTGCTTGTTCCCGATACCATCTCAAATAGTAGCAGTGTTGGCTCTGATCAAGGTGCCTCAGCACTCTCACAACTAAGAGGAGCTACTCTCTCAACTCAATACAACCCTGACCTGAACTACTTGAAGAAATATATAGTAACATTCTAACCGTCTCCTTTAGCAGTAAGATTCCTCAGATAGTTGAGAAGGCCGTCTTTTGGGCTTGTAATGGTTCATCCAGTCTATAGTGTTCGTTATGGACCCATAATGGCGCTAAAGAAAAACCTCATGAAAAATAGAACAAATGCTGCCTTGACTTGGTTGCATGTTGAGTGTGAATTTCAAGGTAGCGCTAACTCTCAAACTATGGGCTTGAAACATCGAAAGGCTCGTTCACTGCACAGAATTGAGAAAATCCACGAAGATTTCTTCTTAAATTAATAGAAACCCGATGAGCTTAAAGTCCTATTCTAATATTTTAAAACCATACATAACAGCTCTCGACTAGCTCAAAATTAACACAACCATCCATTTGGATGGTTAGTAGTTGCAGCAACAAAGCTATGCTTTCCTCAACAATATGACGGTTATCGGCTCTGCCCACATTTTCCCAAAATGAACAAAGCAAGATATTGATTGAAGAATGAACTTATCAAGGACGAAAAAAACCCGAAGGCTCAAGCGTTCCATGGATTTCGACTGTGGCATCGCTTACCCTATACTATGACAGTTTTGATGGTTTGAGGCATCCCAACGTTTCATCAGTTGAAACATTTCATCAAGCAGTAACCCCACAAAACCCTACTTACTTCAATCCTAAATGGAAAAGCAATGCTAAGCCCAGTGTATATTGCAAGTTTGAGGCATATATACAAAATCCTCAGTATCTGCTTCTGGCAGTGCAGGTATAATCACATGATCTGGGAAGAGTTCAAGGTATGCTATCATGAAAAATGTGGGCAATGGTCGTCAGGCAATGCATGTCGTGCATACCTCCATTCAAAAGAAACCTGGGGAACAGAAACTCGAGTTGTCACAACAGCAGACGCGCTCACTGAATCGAACCTACTGGACACGTATTACCAAGCGCCCTTGGGTGCAGATCGCCGTGACCCAGAACGCAGTTGAACCAATGCCACCAGGCACAATGTCGGCATTGGGGACTCCGCCGACAGATGATCACCTTCATTCCCCGAAGCTCCTACCGCATTGAACCAGAGCAGCTGCTAAGAAACGAGTTCCACTTCACTAAAGACTAAACCACCAGACGAGATTGGACGTCACAAGGCTTTAGGTTTTGGGTTGGATTACCTGGTCCTCTCTTGTCGATCCGGATTTTGAGGAATTTCGCATGACGGTCAGGTCAGCGTCACAAGACACCATGGTGGGAGCTTCATTTCGTCATATTGAGGCGGCAGAGGCACTGCTTGGTTCACAACTGGAAAAAGACTTACGCTTTCTACGGATGATCCGGAAAAGGGCGAATGTGGGCATAACTGGGCTGGGCCCCGAGACTAATATTTGCCTCCTTGTCTCCTTCACTCCGCGTCACTGGTTCGCCTCGACCAAGGCCATAACGGAAAGAGGAGGCGAAATCAGTCGATTCTTACACATTCGGGTAAGACAGAAATAGGTGTGGCAGTACACGATCAACACCAAACGGGACGCGCAGAGCAGATCAAGTCGCACTCACATTGACTTGTTTGCCAGTGGTGACATTTGGGACGACAACTCGATGGCTGTTGGCACATAGTTCAAAGGCCGTTGGCCTTGGCGAAAAAGAAAGTCGAAGATGGCTAGCCAAGTAAAGGTGTCTCATATTGCAACCGCGGGAGGGTCTCTCGTATCACGGTTTGAACGGTGCCTTGTCGAGCAGAGAGACGGATAGCCCATTAATGAGCGGGAACGAGCTTTTTTTTTTTTTTTTTTTTTGCCTCGGTCACGTTGTGCGAGCGCACACCATCTCGTCAAGCGCATCGTCGAGCCCTCGGAACTCTGCCGTGCAAGGGGCATATGTAGGTTGCCGATCAAACGCGGTCGGGAGACGAAAGTCACTCGACATCCTGACTTGTCCAGCTTCGCTAACAACTGCGAAGCACTGACTCGACTGGGTACAAGTAGCAAGCAAACCTGTGTGACGGTCACAGCACCGCGAGTGAGGCCGATGGTTGAACCATGTCCAACATTGATGGAGCGTTACACGGACTGCGTCACAGCCAAGTGAGACGGGGCGTCCCGGGGATCCGCGAGAAGCGAAAACAAGACCAGCATATCATATCGGGAGGGCCATGGCAGGCGCCGGCCGGCAGGCTCAACGTCCAGCGAGATGCTGTGCTGTGCCGGCATTTGGTTTCGATTACAGGGTATGAGCCCTTAAGATATCGAACACATCACAGTTGAGGGAACTCGTGAACATCCAAAATAGATATTAGTTGCAGATAAATGCCCCGTGAACAAGAAGACACGTAGACGGGCGAAAAGTGCCATGATAGTGTAATAGTGTGAGGTCTAGAGGTTTACACGTGTCTGGCGGGGTTGAGGGTGGGATGGGTGCGGGAAAAAATCTGACCGGTCTGAGGACTGAGTATTCGGTGTCGGCCTGAGTGTTGCACTTTGAGCTTCTTGCAGCTTGTGAATAGACGAGGCATCTGCAAGGTTCATGCACGTGCACAACCATCGCGGTGCTGAACTTTTGAGGTTGAGCAGACCGGTGATACATGGTTTGCAAGAGGAGCTTCGGTTGGCAACCAGAGGGCCGGGCTCGACTCCCCCCGACGTGGGAGGAGGCCCGACTTTGGATGGGCCAAGTTCCAGTACTTGCCGTGGGGGTTTCAGAGGGCGGCTACGGTCCACCGCCATATTGACGTTGTTATCACGGGGCTTCAAGGAGGGTGTGGGCGGGGCGCAGCTTGGATTCGCTCAGAGGCCCGGGAAAAGATGAAGTGCACGGTATCCGCCTAATCGAGGCATTTGCAACTCCCATGTGGACAGGAAGCAGGCTGTGAAATGCAGAGGAGAGAGAGGGATCGACAGCGGTTAAAGCAGGGACTTGGAGGGGAGGATCAAATGTAAGAAGCCGATCACTACGACGGTATTTGTCGGACACTGTCAAGCGTGATGATAGTGAGTGGAAAGCTGTTCCTGAACGTGGCCAATCAGCGGCCGCGGCGACAATAAAAGTCTCCATGCTCGTGGATCTGTCCCAATTGCCCAACGGCAAGATGGGAGTTGGACGGAGGAATGCTGAACAAGGAGGCGGCGTCGATTTTCATTTCAGTGATGAGACCCTGATTCCGGGATTCGAAAGACAAAAAGGACGGGGCTGACGCCTTGTCTGTGACACCCGAGATGAACAGCGGAAGGTTGGTCACGCAACTGAGACTTGGATCGGACCCCAGAATTCCTGTCTTGTGGAAGCTCTGGCGAATCCATTCGCGGGCGACTGGGGGAGCAAGGATTTGCCTGGTCACTGCGGCAAGGCAAAACACAGCCGCCCGTGGATGGCAAATACATGACAGACAAGGGGTGCAGGAGCGAACTGGAAAAATGACGTCGAAATGTCTGGCAAGCTTTGCTTAACGATCGTAGCCTTGCGTCGGAGCGGCGGTCCCTTTGGTGTTTGCCTGTCACTGATTTCTGACAGTCAGCGTCTCGTCAGATTTTTTTTTTTTAACAATGTAGTACTACACAAGGTGTTAGGTCTGACCGAAAATCCCACGATGACTTCAGGTTGACCCCATCCAACACTCTCTGGCGGGGAAACGAGCAGATTGGCGATGAACAACAGCGAGTTTCCCGACGATCCAGACGGGTTCTGCAGCGAGCGTCTATCGACTGGGTTTCGTTGGATGAGATCCACTTTTTTCTTTCTTCAGATGGCTCGCACGACCGAGTACAGTACCATATGTACAGTACAGGGCTGCACATAGTTTTCTCGGCGGAAACGAGGTATGGTGAGGGAATTGGGATTTGCGGGCCAGGTTGGTTAATGTGTTGTGGTAATGCGATGATCACCGTCCTGGCTCATTAGGTTGCAAGAGACGGTCACCGTATTGGACTGTGCCGTGGGTTGAAGAGGCGCTGATTGGTGCTTGGCGCAGACCACCGTTTCGAAGTCCTTTGATGGACTGGTGTGGGCCCCTGCTTGGGGTCGGGTCTTGACCTGGTTGACGCGGAGGATTGTCGATCCATGACATCAGTTCGGCCGAGGGCATCCGTTGAGGGGGACCCTGCTTTTGGTGCGCTGATGGAGCATCCGGGGGACGGCACCAAATTCTGTAACCAGCAGTGAATGAGCGGATTGTCGTTGGTCCACCCAGCCACAGTGTGTTCATCCCTTTGGGGAGAGTTTGTCGCGTTGATCTTTTCTTGGAAGGAAAGGCGCAAACTCTGAAGTGACAGTGGCCGGGTCCTGGTCCCTTGACCCCCCCTGAAGAGAAGAAGAATGAATCAAGGAATGGCGTTGAGATAAGACAGGAGTGAGCATCACAACCTCATCACCATGCGTCGAGAAAACGATCGGATGGCGAAGGGCATGTTGTTGGGGGGCCCAATCCCAAGCAGATGCGACCTCAGATGCATCTATAATGCATAACTACACCGCAGGATGCGTCCGAGAGCTGTACGGAGGGACCATGGGATTCTATCGGGCGGGAGGGGGGAGCATGGGTATTTTCCTCACCTCGCAAAATTTGGGACGGAGCATTGGAAGCTTCGGTAATATTCAGATCCACGAGTCTGTGGCGGGCACTGTCAATCTTGACCCGACTTGGAGGTTGACCGACGCTCGTGTCGAGCCGTGCATTTTGCTTACAGCAGCACATCCAAAACGGCGAGCTGAATGGCCTGAGCGCGCGGAGAAGAACAGAAGAACCCGCGGACACACAGACCCAGAGAAAAAAAAACCAGAAAAACAAAAAAGAGAGCTTCTGAAGCGAAGGAGTAGCTACTCCGAAAGACATGGACCCAGGCGCGGCGGTTTTGGAGGCTCAACGAAGCCCAATTAGCTGGAGCGTCGTCGAGAAACACGCAACTGTTCCAGACAGAACCAGCGGCAGCGACACAATCCATCGACGGCTTGTCTGTCCCCATGGCCATGAGCCCATCCTATGAGGACATGAGGGGAAATGATTGATGGTCATGGGTGGAGAGCGGGTACGTGCGGTTTGAAGCGCGAACCTCGTCGTCTCATGTGGTGAGGAAGGGGGATGACGACGATGACGATGATTAGACGGACGTGACAGCGGGATGGAAGAGCTCGCGGCCCACTAGCTCATTAGCCCAGGCTGCCAGCTGCCCAGCTACCACCTCGCCTCACCCGAAGCTCTTGGCTGCCCACAGCTTCAGAGGGTCCGGGGCGCTGGGAGAAGCACCGGAAAGCCTCCTGAGCAGTGGGACTTGGAGGGAGGGGGGCTTTGCCTGGCCACAGGGGGTGGTTGGGGGGCGTCGGGGGGTGTCGTTCAGGGCGGAACGGCCCAAAGAGGCCAATGAAGACGTGCCTACCTCCAAGAGGTAAGCTCGCTGGTTCCACGGGTGATGGGCGCCCACGTCCCCACTGGCAGCGGGCCTGCAGTGCCCCTAGGCAACTCCAGCATGTGGCCAGCGTGGTGGGCTGCAAGGACCAAGCTATTGCGTCACTTGCGCTGATCGTCCCAAAATTTCGCAGGATTCCTCACGGATCTCTCTTGGCTTCTGGCGTGCTGTGCCACTGTAATGCCTCCCCGAGCTGTCCCAGACGTCTCCCGCTAGGGGGCGGGAGGCCGTTTGAAGGGACCCGGTTGTCGAGGGGACCCTTGCGCTTGAGGGTCTCGTCTCTGACGACGATGGTATAATTGTTATTTTTTTTTAATTCATTTCCCTGGTCAGCCTGGGCTATAGCAGCGCAGCATAACGGTCGCATGCTGATGCTGATGCGGTGGTCGGTGGTAGTTGTGGTGGTGATCGTCGCCGCGCTCTTTTGTCCTCTCGGAGGTAGGGGGGGGGCCACGGAAAACCATTGACGGTTACCGCAAAAGAAACGAGGGTGCGAGTAATCAATGTGGGATGAGGATAGGCGACAGTGCGTTTGACGACGTCAGTCCACTGTTTCTTAGGAGGCTCCCAGGCCCTCTTTTGCCCCGTACCGTGCTGGTGCGACTGGGCCCTGCACTGTACTGGGCGGCCAAGTACTGGGTAGCGCTTGCGACGAGCACCTCGCCGCCAACGAATTACGGCCTGATCAGGAGCTGGGCGGCGACTGCTGAGCGAGCTGCGACCCGGGTCGCGTGGTCGCTAGCGCCGGCATCTTTTTCATTTGCGACCTGGCCCTGTCCCTCGCTGTTGCACAACGTCGGTCCTAGGCTGTCTTTGTGAGGTGGAAGGATTCGCGGTATTGGTACCCGGGGCGATAGCGATAGGCGCCGGAGCGCGACATTAGATGGAATTGCAGAGCTGCTACCCATTCGTACCCGATACCAGGATCGACACGTGCAAACAGGTATAGCGCCCCCCTGTTAACGAGAAGCGGTACCAGCAGGGGCATAGCTCCTCAGGTACCTGGTCTGACAGACGAGGGACCAACGTCCACATGACTCCTGCAGTGTCGACACTTGCCCCATTGGGCTACGCCCGTCGAGCCTTGTCCCGGCATCCCAGGGTTCTCCCTCATTCTCTGGCCGACGTCTCTTTTTAACTCTGGTCCTCTTGCTGGTGCTTCTTATTTTGACTGCCGAACGACGACATGGCGATGTTCATGCCATGTACAGTACCAGTACAAGGGGGTGATGGCACAGGCCGGGCGCTCAGTTTGTAGAACCAAACCAATGCAACGACATGGGTGCTCGGTAGCATCTGCCGTATGGTACGGTACAGTACCTTCAGTACCTAGTCCTGAGCAAGCTGGTAATTAATTATTAGCCACGGCAGCTAATTATTGCATTCCCTTGCCCTTCGCCTGCCTGCAGACCGGAGGTTGAACTAAGAGGATTCTCGTTTTCCTTTCCCCTTCCTGTTCGTTTTCTGTTGTTTGCCCCGCCCGTCTCCTGGTGACATTCGGATTCTGGTGCTTGCCTCTCGGCCGCCAAAGCTCAAGGTTGCTCTTGCCACCTATTTTTCTCACCCACTTGCCTCATCTTCCCCACAGTGACCTCAGACTTCGAATCCTCTTGTTTGCCTGTCGAAGCTCTCGGCAATCATAATCACAAACCCCATCCCATCCCCTTTGATTCTATTTCTCTTCTCTTTTCTTTCTTTTTTCTTTCCCCTCCTCCCAAACCCGCATATCGTGCTTCCCGTCTGCTACTATTCTCAAAATTACCCAACTGTTAGTAATCTCCCCTCTTCCCCCTTTTCCCGCGCAGGCCATCACTTCTTCTACGCTTTCTCGTGCTACCCTTCCTTGTCTTGGGCGTGTCCGGCCTAGCCTGTATCGTCCCAGGGCACTTTTTTAATCACTGTTTGATTCCCTCAGCCCCCTCGTCAGCTCCTTGCTTGTTCTATTTGGTCTTCTGTTCCCCATTCTCTGACGCTTGGTTGCTGCAGGGTCACCACCATCCCCACAATATAGCAGGCGCCTCCCCGTGTCCCAGTGCCAGCCCAGTGCTCCAGTGGCTCCTGCTCCTCCCTTGTAACGCAGCAGCGGTACCGTACCCGTCCGTACCTGCCTCAGCACCATACCAGGCCTGGTACCAGTACCAGTACCCGATTGCACGCAACCCAGTACCCAGCACCCGGCCAGTCAGCCAACCAACCAGGCAAAACTAGTCCAGGTAAGTACTACCAGCAAATAGTCAAGCCCCTCGCACCTTCAGTCCTCGCACCTTGCACTTGCCATGCCAATACTTAGTTGGGTCCCCGTCGCCCCTCCGATTCCCACCCACTTCCCACGTTCCCACGACTCACGAGCTTCCTCCTTGACCGCCCGCCCTTCCAAAAACGACCATACCCCCCCAAAGGAGACAAGACACTCTTTTGATTCATTTCCCTTCTGTCTCTCGCGAAACGGAAACATTGCAGCCCAGACCCCGTCCCTGCATTTCGCTCACAGCTCTTCAGCTCCTGAACTCGTCGACACCCGTAAACTACGCCCAAACTTTCGAGCAGCCACGTTTTTTTTTTCAATCCGGCCTAGGCGATTCGGCCGTCTCGCTCTCGCACTCTCTCCTCGGGCGCTCCGCCTTGCTGTCAATTCTACTCACCAACCCAGCCATTCGACTCGGTGTGTGGACCCTGGACCGCAAAGCCCCCAAAAGCATCTATCAGCCTCGGCCGCGCCGCACGTCGAGACCAAGATCCTCGACACCACGTGGAGTAGTTGGCATTGGGAATCGCCTCTCACCACCCCTCAGCTCCTTGACTATTTTCTTGCTGCACGCGACCTGGTTCAGCCTCGCGCCGTCATCGCTCCCACTTCCGTCGCTAGCTCGACCTTTAGACCCTCAACCCACACGACTACTTCTCCCGTCACCTGTCCTGGCGACGACCACTCTTGGATGTTTCAAACATCTCAAAACAACCCGCCGGTGACGACATAGCTCGATCTGTCCAATCCTCTCCATCCCGCCCCCCGGACTTAAAGACACCCACCACCCACTCTCGCATTGCCCAGACCCGCAAGCTCGCAACTTTGCTCAACATGTCAGACGAAACAGATATTCAGACTCTCACCTCCCCCATCCAGCCTCACCCCATCGCGCGTTCCGATTCCTCCACATCCACGAGTCCCTCCGACCACAACGAACCCATCATCCACCAGCCCATCCCCCAGAGGCCACCGCTGCCTACACGGAAGAGCAGCGGCCCCTTGGTCGTGCCCCGCGATAGCTCGGCAGTTGGACCCATTGAACCCAACTTTGGGCCCGATGATGTGAGAGCCATGAGTCCTCGGCGAACAAGCGAAGATCTTGACAAGATTGGAAAGGAGGCTCGGGAAGAGATGAGGAGGTGAGTCGCAACCAAACAAGTACATGGAAAGCCCTTGGACTGGGCGCTGACAGTTTCTAGACACGCGAAAGCTCTCCAGGACTCACTCCTGACCATCTTCAACCGCATCGAAGCGGTGCGTGAGGAACATGATAAGCTCGACAATAACAACAAGTTTCTACAAAAGTACATTGGCGATCTCATGAGCACTAGTAAGATTACTGCCTCTGGAAGCCAGAGGAAGAAGTGATTGAACAGGCTATGAGCGGGGGAAAAATAACCAAGGTTGCCACTGAAGCAGCCAAACCGACCAAGCCAAATGTTAAGATCAAATCGTCAGCCAGCTCTGGATGAGCCAGGCAGCCTGATTATGCGAGCCGATTTGTGCGATGGAACTCGAACACAACTCGAACTCGAACTTTTCTGAAGCACTCGTCAGCACACTTTTGGATTCACACTTTTTGGGGCCCTACAACGGGCATGATACCCGCGCTATTTGCGCAACTCCTTTTCTTCCATTTCCCACCGCAGCCTCGAGTCGGGCGTGGATGGCACTGCACAAGCACATTGATTGTATATTAACGCATTACGAATCTTCGGATAACAGACTTGCATGAAGGCATCATCGAAGGCGGAGGAGGCATTGCTGGAGCCCTGATTTTGGTATTACTGTTTTTATCTGGACTTGCATACACCGGAACCATGCAATGGGAGCATTTGACTGCTCCTGAGTTGGAATATGCCAGGAGGCAGGATTGGGCGTTTCGGAACATGAGCGACATGGGCGTGCGCAAAGCAGGGAGAGGAGAGAGGCGGCGGTTTGGACGCCTCGGGAAGTTTCTTTTTTTCGTTTCGCCATTCTGTGGTTTTACTTGTTCACATCATTTTTTTTATTTTTTTACTGTTGCTCCTGTCTCGGAAATGTAGACCAGGTGGGAGTGGAGGGATCTGGAAACTTGCTAAGGGGGTGCTTCTTGGTGGAGTAAGGTCCGTTAAAAAAATTTACTGCGTTTGAAGAAGGCAATATACGACTTGTCCCGAATTTTGGCGGGCTCGAATGCGGGCTTATGTGCATGTCACAACAGTGTCTTGGTTGTTGATTTGTAGTTTGTAGTTCACATCGTGTGCGACGGGAACGGCCAGAAAGAGGCGGCTCGGTCTGGGCTGGAGCATCTCGCCTGTGTTCGGCTACGGATACGGATACTCGCCCGCCACATGCAAGATCTAGGCGCCCAATCCCGGTCCATGGATGACAATGATGCATGTGCGGGTATCCCTTTTTGACGACAGCTGGCGCGGGCCAGAGTATGGCATGGCGGTTGACAGCTCGGCCGAGAAGGGGCACGTTTGGCGTTTGAACAAATCTATGACGCCTGCTTAGGGCAGTTGGGCAGCGAACCAGGCGCAAGGCGCAAGGCGTAAGGCTAGGCTAGGCAGACCGAACGAGGCGATGCAAAAAAAAAGAAAAAAAAGAAAAAAAAGAGTAAAAAAAACATTGCATTATTTGTTATTATACCTTGGTTGTGCAGGAAAATTTCCTCACCGTCATGGTCATGGCTTGGGCTTTTTTTGGATTAGCATGGCCCCCAACCTAGGACACCCCCATAGTGACTAGTGCGAGGTCACACCTGAGTCTCCCACCTTCCTCGTCATTTTCTCTCTCCCTCCGTCATGTCTTGGTTTATCTAGATTTCGGCCCCAACGAGCCGTCTACCCGTTCTAGGTAACCCGGGCTTGTTTCTCTCTCTCTCTCTCTCTCTCTCTCTCTCTCTCTCCCCCTCATGTGTGCGTGTGTGGGTGCGTGAGCAAGGGAGACCGTGTCCGCTGCCCCGAATCCTTTTTTTTTCTTCTTCTCGTTTCGATGACGCGCGCTCCACTCCTAGGCTTCATTCGGACCCCAATTTGAATCCTTCGCGAAAGCGAGTGAGATACAGTGGAAAGAAAACGTTCGACTTTTCTTCTTCCTTTGTTTTTTTTTGGTAAGCGAAAAAAGAAAAAAGGATGGCAAAAGGAATACCCCCCGCCTCTCTCCAACTAGTGCGAGAAAGAAAAAGCAAAGGTTTTGTATTTTTTTTTTTTTTGACAGATAGCATGGTTCCGTCTTGTCTCTGAATCTTTCTAGCCCGGCACCTTTTCTGCCTGGTCTAAGCATATCGGGTTTCGGCGCTCGACGCAAGGGGGCGTAGCGCAGTAGTAGGGGAGGAGGGGGTTGAAATTTTTATCTTATTTTTCATTTTGTTCTGTCGTTGTTCTAGCGTCTTGGGTGCCAAAGTGGCTAGTGTACTTTGTTAGCTGGTGGAGGGGGTGAAGGGGGTGTTCATTTCGGAAACGGGGCGGCTCTTGGGGGATTTTTTTTTGATAGGGATTTTTATTATTTGTTCCCTTCCCGGCAAGGCAAGGTGTCTCACGAACCGTTTGATGGACATGGAGATGGTGATATCGGTAGGGTTGCGAGGTGGATTCGTTTTCTTTTTTTGCTTTTTTTTTGCTCGTCCCAAGCGGAGAGAATGAGAGAGGGGCTCCGTTATTCTTAGACGCGTTTGTTGGTAACTGGCGTCTTTTTTTCTTCCCTTTCTTCTTCCCCAATCAATCACGTGTGCAGTGTAGTCAAACCACGACTCGTCAATGTCAGGCTGGGCGACACCGACATGACGGTGCGGCGGACCTTCCGAAGACTACACATTGCCCGTCTCTCAACCACGTGTGCATAATCGTCCGAGCTTCTTGGTGGCGTCCCCGACTTCCCACTCCCACCGCCCTTGATCCCTCCCCCAAAAATCCCAAGAAAAAAAAAAGAAAAAGACCCCCCATCTGCCCACATCCCGAGCCCCCGGATCAGGGAGGAGAGAGGGGCCTAGAACCCGGAGAATAGCCCCGCCCGAGACAGACAGTAGTAGCCAACAAAAAATAAGAAAAAAAAAAAAAAAGGACCCTGTCAAAGCGAAGCCTGTCTCACTCGCACGCCCGCCCGCTATCCATTCTCTCTCCCTTCCCACAACGCCAAAGACACGCAAAAAGAAACACGTCGCGAACGCTGGCTTCTTTCTGCCCACTGACGGAATCGAACCGTCGATCTTTTCATTACGAGTGAAACGCCTTACCACTCGGCCAAGCGGGCTTGGAGGCCAATTGGCTGTCGGGCGTGGTAATGGGGAATATGCGGGTGAACGAACGCTCCTGCAGTGGACGGTGGAGAATATCTTGGTGTTTACGGTAGTCATGGGGACTCCAATTTTAGTATAGGAAACATTCCAAAAAGAGAAACTCCGATTATGTGGTTGTTCCTGTCCGCTTATTCTGCTGCTTTGAGTCGTGGGTGGATCATGAAACACAACTCTGCAACTCTGTTTGTGATAGTTCATATATTCCATCCCCTGTCATCCTGCAACCAACATCAACACCCTAGCCTGATACTATGTCACATGTTACAGATGAATTGCTATACGTTTCAGAATTTTCTTTGACGAGTTCATGTACATCATCGTCTACAATATTTACCCGCCCGCACAATCCTTATACCACAATTCTCCCTTTGTCTCCTCCCAATCCTTCGCTCTCCAACACTAGCGGCCCGCCCCCAGGGCCGCTTGCATCCAGACTCACGGTAACGGCCTTTCTTTCACCCACAACCCGGACAGTCTCGCCGAGGTTTTTCCAGTCTACTTCGCAAAGCCCTGGGTCGCTCGCAATCGTGCTTGAGGAATCCTTGACCTCGCGGATGTCGATGCTGGGATAGGGCAGCCAGCCTTCTCGGAGGGGAATGAGAATCAAGGGGATCTCTGCCTCTGTCTCGGGGGTGGAAAAGAGTGCCTGTCCTGTCTTTCGGGGGGTAACAAAATGACCCTTCCGGCGGCCACCCAAAAGCCAGGTGTCAACGGGTGCCGTAACTTCATAGCTAAACTCTTGGTCATCGTTGCGCAACATCTCCGTGTCCCAAATTTGTGTCCACTTTAGATGCAGTGTGGCCGCCATCCTTTGGTTGGTACACACTGTGGGTGTTTGTCCGGGCTTTTCTTTCACCAGTCCGTTGTCTGACTTGCTAAGTCGAATGTCAGCCGTATGAAGAATGGGCAAAGTGGGAATCTCCACAGGGATGAGAATCGTGCTTGGCTCTGTTTCCGGTACCGGGACAGGTACTCGAGGGTTGCTCTTTTGCCAATCCCTAAGCAGAGTCGTGATGTTGTTGCCTGCCACATCTTTGGAGCCGGGGATTTGGCCCAGTCCAGCAAAATACCGATCCCAAGCGACATCTGCCAGGAATACTGTTGTAACAGCCCCCAACAATGCAGCTCGCTCCATATCTTGGGATTGCAAGCCCTTTCTTATTTCCTTCACAGCCGCTTCTGAAATAATCTTGACAAACTGCTCCAGCCCAGTTTGCGAAAGGCTCTTGATGATGGATTCGACAATGCGCTCTTCAATCTCGGTCTGCAATACGCTGTAGAAGAGCTTCAAGTACATTGTCTTGGCCGGACGCTTTGTGCTCTTCACTTCGAGCCTCCTCTTGATCTTGTATAGAAGAGTGGCTGGCTGCTTAGGAAATACCATGACGGTATCAGAAGGGGGAAAGCCAAACTCGGCCTCAAACAGGTCCGAGTGAATGAGCTCGCTCTTGTACAGCCGCAAAGGACTGAAGCTTGCCGTCGAGACGTTGAAGCGCGAAAGAAGCGAGTCATGCTTGAAAACGTCCTGCACGTTGACCCCCAGCGCAAGCGAGATGGGGATCACCATAAACTTGGCAAAGAAGAACTTTTTGTCCGATTCGGTTGTGTAGCTCACCTCAACCTTGGTGGAGATGTCGCTCATGTCCTGCTCTACTGAGTAGGAGAAACGAAGGGTGGTGGTTGTGTTTTGTGCAATCTTGTTGAAGTAAAAAACGCCTGCCCCTGGAGGCTTTGCAAACTCCACAGTCGAGTCAATTACTTTTGCCTCAACCGTCAAGATTCGGAGACCGCCCGTCGCGGGCTTGATCCGGATTTCGCAACTCTTCAACGAGTTCCACCCTGGGTTCAAGACCAAGTCGAGCGTGTTGTTCTTGTCTAGGGCAGTGTGCTTTGTTGCTGTGAGTTTGACATCAAGTGCTCCTGTTCGCTGGAATATGACGACATCGGCATTCTTGAAAATGTCTGCGTTCTGGGATGGAGTGTGGTTAATATCACGCTCAAAGTGAAGAAACAGATTGCTTGATGAGAGGCCAAGGTGATCGACTCTGTACTTTCCGGGCACAACAGTCTTGGATCCAGGTCAGCGTGCGAACTAAAAGCCACCAGGTCATCGATTTACTTACCATGCAGTCGACCTTGATGCTGTTCTTGCCGGGGTTAAGCACGATGTCTTCTCGCAAGCTGAACTTGAGCTCCTTCACTGGCCCGCCCTCGGTCGCAGAGACCCTCAGCGAAACACCATCCAGTTTAATATCGTCCGGAAGCAAACTTCGGATGTTAATCGTTAGAGAGCATTTGTCTTCATTCTCGTAGTATTCAGGAGCACCCGCCAGTTCAATATCCGTGAAAAAGTTGGAGAGGTGGACCTTGACTTGAGATTGGAGGGACGACGCAAGATCAAATAGGTTTCCTACCACGCCCTGCATTGATGGAGTATCTGGTATGTTGATCTTGGATATGACAGATACCGAGTTGGACATCAAGTCCAGGCGTTCCTTTTCGGCTGCACAAGCTTTCGTAAGGAGCTTAAGCGCACCTGTGATGTACTCATCCTGCGATTTAATTTCTCGAAGACAGTGCAGGTACATGACCAGCATCGACAGCTCCAGAGAGCTCCATCCGCTCCTGCCAAAGAATGGTATGGCCTCAAAAAAGTAGTTCTTGGCAGAACCATAATCTTTGAGATAAAATTTCAGCACAGCCAAGTCGGCTCTGTTTGCATGCACAGCATGCTCATGGTTCGCAACCGTGTAATGTCGGAGAGCCTTGTCGGTAAGTATCTCGTATAATCGGTAGAAATTGTCAGAGTTGTCAATCGCTGTTACGAGCAGGTGGCTGTCGATGCCCGCCAACAAAGGTGTATATTTCTCTGCGTCTTTTCCTTCGGCGTCATCCTCACCCTCACCCTCGCCTTCTGGTTTATCAGATGATGCTGGAGGGTCGTCAAGACTAATTTCGACAAAGTCGCTCGCATCTGGTTCCCGCACAACCGGTGCTTCGCTCCACCCGTCACTCCAGCCACGCTTCTTTCCCAGCTCATCAAGAATGCTTCTCGAAAGCATGTGAAGATCTGCACGCCTAGCAGCTAGTTCTTCGAGTCCAGCTTTGAGGAATTGCGCAGCCTGCCCATCATCTTCAATTGGAGGCATCCCAGGCCCTGGGAAGACTCCTGGGCTTAACGGGGCTCCTGGAGAACGACCGCCTGTTTGAATACGGAGCGATGAGGTTCGTGCAGGATGCATCATGGTTTTTGGCTCTGGAATTGATGCTTTTTGCTCGGGCCCATCTCCCTGAATCAGGGTAGAAGGGGGGATCGGGAGTGCTTTGGAGGAGGTCTGAGCAAGAATCTGTTGTGAAATTGAGAACGCAAACGAAGCAACAATGTTGTCAACAACCTCTACCAAATTAGGGTCCAACGGCGCATCTTCTTCTTTGCCCTCCGTTTTAGCTGGTGCCATCGCAGTGATGATATCCTGACGCATAACCTGGGACACGGCCGGAATGAACTGCAAGGTCCTTCGGCAAATTTCGGCCAGCATGGCCAAATTTTCTGTTTCTTCTGCGTGTTTTGGAGGAGGCGCTAGCGGGGCAACACCGTGAAGGACAGACTCTTGTTGTTCCTTTAGTTTGGCCAATAGCTCCTCTCTCGAAGACCAAGCATTTCCTAGTCGTAGTAGTAAAGCGATCTGCCGCGCAAAAATGTAGCAGCGGAAATCGAAAACGGAAACATTATTTGCCAATATCATATCCCGGTACGTCTTCTTTGTTGCGCTGAGGGGTATCTCTTCGAATTGATCCTGGGCACCCCCTTCACCTGACTGGAGGTCGACGGCTTCCTCATCCTCAACATCTCCAGACACCTTGGCCAACGCCTTTTCAACCTGTTTTTTCAGATCTTCCGTGTGGGGCAACAGCGCGCCTCCATGGCTTTCCGGTGATCCCTCCGCGGCTTGCTCATCGATAATGGTATCCAAGCCGACGCTAAGTTCATCGTAGCCCACCAAGGCGTCTTCAACAAGGCCGACACTTTCGAAACCTCGCGCCAAGCCTTCCTTGAGTATGAAGAAGGTGCAAAAGTTCCAACCAGGGAGACTTCGTTGGCCATCCTTTTCTTTGATGTCTTCTTCATACTGGGTCACTCGATTGTCAAATGAACTCAAAATGAGACTTTTAATCTTTGCGACCAGCTCTTCCCATGCATTCTCGGCATCGGTGACATTCTCGGAATATCCAGTCGGGACCGCAGGGACAACCCTGGGGAGGAGATCGTAGGGTACGTCGTTGATGCCGATTCGAATCTGGGCAATGCGGTCTATGGCCGACTTGCCGGTCCCGCCGAAATCCGTCTTCATCTTCTCCAGGAGAGGAGTGGATCCCGCGCGCCATCGAGAGGTTGCCTTTTCCGATACACTGGTTCCCTCCGTCTTGTTGCTACTTCTGGGCTGGGTGGCGGCGACTGTGTTCGGGATGACGACGTGAACAATGAGGTATTCGAACGCATCGTGCTTCTCTTGCTGGGTACTCTTCTTCGCGCTAGGAGGGGGTGTGGTGTTTGCCTTGAGCCATTCCCTAATCTCAGACCGAACCGACCCCTTATAGGAATCATTGTCATCGCATCGCACGAGAAGAACCTTGAGGTAGGGGGTGCGGCGCAAGCCAGGTATCTGGTGGCGTCGCTGGGCGGCGGATTTGGACGAGAGCGAATTGGTATCGGTGTGGTCGGTCTCGGTGGCGGGTGCGCCTACTTGTTGGGTTTGGAAGCCATCGTCAGCGGTGCTGGCCGAACGCCGCTGCGACTGCGTCGATGTGGCGGATGAGGGGTCGACGCCTCCCTGTACAAGCTCGACATGAAGGGTATCAATAGATCGCAGTGGCCCAGCATGCGATTGCCAGTTCAGGTTGTGGAGAGGCAGACGGGGAACGAGACCCGGGGCGAGTAGCTTGTAGACATCATGGGGATCGAAATACTCGACTAGACGCAAAGACAATCACGTCAGTACACAACAGCGATTGGAGAAGGCTCGGGAATACGGTGCAGAAATACCCACCAGTCACTTTTGACGTCGAAAGTTGCTGTTCCATGGCAAACAGCGTGGCTCGGCCGATGTCATCGTCATGCGTCCACGTTGCGAATGGATTGGCGTTGTTGGACTTGATTCCAAGCTGGCCCGTTATACAGGCTCCCGGCCCCCCCTGTACCGGGGGGTGTGGGGGGAGCCTCCCGTTTTGGTAGCCAGCTCACCGCCACAGAACGGAGCACGTGTTTCTCCGTTTCCAGTACGGCGGGACACCATTATTGGCTAGCGCTTCATGACGCCACTGTCCGTCCCAAACGGATGGCGGGGTTGCTGCAGAATTTCATGGAGGGGCAATATTTGGGCTGGGCTGCTTAAGCCCAAGTAAGCTGAAGGAGAGTTTTTATATGAGGATTTTCTCCTTATTTATTGTCATTCTCTTCGAGATTATTTTTCTATTTCCTTCTCCCCGAAGTCCAGATTCCCCTCTTTCGAAAATGTCCGCCCTCAAGGCTGTCAAGTACACGCGAGGCAAGCTCGAGGTCTTAGACCAGCTTCGTCTCCCCCACGAATTTCACTATGACGATGTGACCAACAGAACCGAGGCTTTTGACAGCATCGCTACCATGCGCACGCGTGGTGCTCCTGCCATTGCTATCGTTGCCAGCTTAGGACTCGCTGTTGAATTGCACAACGGTAGTCTGACTGTCTCCTCCGCTGACGAAGCTGTTGCCCAAATTGATGAGGCGCTGGACTATCTCAAGGAAAGCCGCCCTACTGCGGTTGATCTTACAAATGCTATCAACCAGCTCAAGGCCAAGATCCGAACCGTGGAATCTGGCGCCGGCAAGGACGCCGTTGTGGCCGCATTTATCGAAGAGGCCGAAAAGATCTTTGAAAAGGATCTCCAGACCAACCTTTCCATTGGCGACCACGGTGCTGAGTGGCTGCGCGCCCAGGTTGGCGCTTCAGAGAGCCAGCAGATTTCTGTGCTCACTCACTGCAACACCGGATCTCTCGCCACCTCCGGACACGGCACTGCCCTCGGAATCATCCGCACTCTCCAGGCCAAGGGCCTCCTCCAGCACGCCTTCTGCACCGAGACCCGCCCCTACAACCAGGGAAGCCGACTTACTGCGTTTGAGCTTGTCTACGAGGGCATCTCCAGCACCCTGATCACCGACTCCATGGCCGCCGCGCTTTTCCGCACGCGAAAGCAGGAAAAGAACATTGCCGCCGTCATCGTCGGCGCCGACCGAGTCGTTCGCAACGGCGACACCGCCAACAAGATTGGCACGTACCAGCTGGCTGTCCTGGCCAAGGCGCACGGCATCAAGTTCATCGTTGCCGCGCCCACCACCAGCCTTGACCTGGTGACCGAGACAGGCGACGGCATCAAGATTGAGGAGCGAAAGAAGGAGGAGCTCACCCAGATCACCGGCGCCGTCATCAAGCCCGACGGCACCGTGGACGAGTCCTCCAAGGTGCGCGTTGCCACCGCCGACCAGCGAGTTGGCGTTTGGAACCCGGCTTTTGACGTCACCCCTGCCGAGTTCATCGATGTGGTCGTGACCGAGAAGGGTGCTGTTGAGAAGGGACACGACGGCAAATTCGACTTCAGCAACATCCTGCCTGAGCGCTGGGCCCAGGTGATTGGCGCATAAGCTTTGGCGCTGCCTTTTACTCGTTTTGATTTTCTTTGGCCATGTCATTCAAGGGTTTAAAAGCAAGGGGGAATCGTATTTAACATTAGACTAGCAGCGATGGAGCTTCATTGGGTCACATTTGGGTATCTAGCGGCTTATTGCTTCAACGCATGGAGGATCAACTTTTGGTATCCCTCTACAGCCGTCTCTAAATCAGCAACCGTCAGGTTCTCATTCGCGCCGTGCGCAACCAAAATGTTTCCAGGTCCGTAGAGATATCGCGTGTGGTCTCCGTCAAAGTTGGGAATGTCGGTGCCGTAGTTGACGACGATGCTGTCAAAGCCTGTGGCAAGTTAGCACTGTGGTTTTTTTTGTCAGACTGATGGCGGGCTTCTCACCTTGGACATCGCAGTTGCAATCGACGAAACCGTAACCGTGACTGCAATCGAAAACAAAGGCCTCATCGTCAACCTCATCGAGGATGGCCTGGATCTTGTCACGCACAACCCAAGCACCTGTCTTTTCAGGTCCAATGGCGACTCTAGCAGCCATTCCGACGACTGCGTCCTCGGGAATGACGTTAGCGGCAACACCACCGTCCCATCGGCCAACGTTGATGGTCGTGTTTCCATACTCCTCGCTGCTGCCCAGGTCGGTGTCGAGGATCTTGGCAAAAGCGCGGACCATGAGCTCGTTGGCGGATTTGCCCAACCACGGGTAACCGCTGTGGCCGGCGTGGCCCTTGGCAGTGATTTCGCAGAACAATCCTCCCTTGTGGCCGCACGCCAGCTTGTTCTCAGTGGGCTCGCCGAAAATGACAGAGTCAAAGCTGAACGGCAACTCCTTCTTTGCAATAGCATCACTGAAGCCCTTCATGCCCTCACCACCAACCTCCTCTCCAATAACGTAGAGGAGCATCAGGTCGCTCGCGTCAACCTCGCCGGCCTTGAGGAGCTCCTCCAGCGCAATGATCTGGGCGGCGACACTGGCCTTGGCATCAACACTTCCTCGTCCCAGGATCATTGTCTCCCCAGTGATTTCGCCATCCTCGATACCGTAAGGAATGTGAGGCGGCACAACGTCAATGTGGCTTGTCACCAAAACCTTGGGGTCGCGGGCATTGGCGGCGGGCCAGGCCAGCACGTTGAAGCGAGGCTTGTCGGCGGGGGTGTTGTTGCGCGGTGCAATGGGCTGCTTCTCAGTCTCGTAGCCAAGCTTCACCAGGTAATCGACAAGCCAGTTGCCGACGTCGTGCTCGGTGCCCGAGACGGACGAGATCGAAATGAGCGACTTGTGCAGGTGCAGGAGCTCCGATCGGTACGACGGCGCGTCGGCAGAATCGCTCGCGACGTGGGTGTCATGGGAGGCGCCGAGAGGCGATTGCTCTTGTGCACAGAGCGAGAGAGTCGCCGAGGCGAGAGCGCAGGCAATTGTCGCAGCTCGCATCGTGATGGAGCTTCGGGGCACAAGAAATATGTTGAGAAGGAGGCGGCGAAGGCTCAATTGGGACATCTCGAGGGGGCGGGTCAGCGGGACGAGACGGCATGAGCCGGTATGAGGCCGAGCGCGGCTCGGTTTAGGCCAACTGCCTCATTATGACGCAAGGGTGTCGCTCCACCGACGCCAGAATTTCGTGCCATTTTGATTCAACTTTCAGGCCTCACTAGTGCTGGCAATGGACAGCTACCTGCACTCAAATTCCGCAAATTTTGGAGGACTGCTCGACGAGGGACTTCCAGCGGCTTCTACCGCCGGCTACCGCTTACAGCAGAAATGAGCCACTCACAATGCGCGGACCGCCTCCGTCTTGGCCGACTGGTCATGCTTTCTGCAACTCGAGACAAGCAGCCCAGTTACCCTGCGAGACTCCAACAGGCCTGAAGGAGAGGGCCAGAATAAAATAGCAGCAGACTTTATCTGTATAGTTGGTATACTTTCTTTCCCTGTCCACTTCCACAGCCTCCAGCCACAATGGAATCCTCCCTTGGGCACCGACTCCGAGAACTGCTTCCAGCGCCTCCAGCTCAAGGGGCAGAGAGCCCAGTGGTAAATCACCTCGCATCCTCCTCCTCGCATCAAATGACGGCCTCGCAGCAGAAGACGCCCACCGCATGCCAGGGCTGCCGGAAACGCAAGATAAAGGTGGGGACAGAATCCGTGTGACAGTCGACCTCATATCCCGCCATCGGATACTAAATTTTGGGCCACAGTGCGATGGAAATCGACCGCGATGTGATGCTTGCGTTAGACATCTGCTCGAGTGCCACTACGTGAATCGCGGGGATGCCTACGCGGTCCTCAAGCAGAATTATGAATGCCTTGCAGAGAAGTTGAACAGCTACGAGCGTTTGTTCGAGCTGCTTCAGAACTGCACGTTGGCGGAAGCCAACATTATTTTAATACGGATGAGAACAGGTGTCAGCCCAGAAGATGTCCTGCAGGAGGCAGATTGTTCTTCGTTGTAACCAAATCTCGTCTCGTGGGCGCGGCATACCAGGATATTGTGGTTATGATATAGAAGCTTGAACTTTTAACATTGCATCACACTCTATTTATGTAATGGCATTGCTCTTTTTTTTACGTGAGTGGGGTTAAAACTGAGCCCTTCAAGATGAGAATCATCTGTTTCCAGCTTACGTCGCAAGACAAAAACCCAGTAGCACCTTGTACTATTGTCTTTTCTTTTCTTGAGAACAGTAAACATGTTCATAAAAATAAAAATAAAATACCCGAAGCCTTTTGGTTATATTTTACAACCTAATAGGTCCTTTCTAATATATAATATATTCTTATTTTATCACCAGGTGTATTGATTGATATTCGTGAGGTTGCTCTAGGTTAAGTGGTAGCAGCAAATGCCATCTGCAGGGTCAAAAGTGATCCGCAAGTAGCAAGCACACCACATTTTGGATCGAACCAAAATTGTTATCTAGAACTACCTTTGCGGTGGCATGGATGATATGCTTTGTTGAAGTGGGCTTTGTGAGCCAGGAGCAATTATATGGCAGATATCATACAACCAATAATGGGAAACGTGTTTCCAAAATGAAGATTTTGTTGGTCACCAAGGTCTCGCAGGTACTGTGTCAAACTGAGCCACCAATTTAATAATTTTACATAATTCATTAGAAAATGTATCAGCAGATAGCTGTGATTCTATGGGTATTAAGAAGCTTTTGATTTCTGTAACTAAGGAAGGGATCTATCTGTGGCTCCTGCTGTTGCTGTTGGCTGTTGGAGGCCGCCGGCATTGGAGTAATAAGGCTCAGTCGTCATGACGATCGCGACTTGGCCACGATGCCCAATTGGCCGGATCCGGGAGCCATGCAGTTATCAGATAATCTAGTATCGTGTGCTATTTAGTCAGTATGGTATTTCGGGACCGACCGCAGCGTTGGCCATTTTTTCAACTACCGAAATCGCAACGCCGCTATTCCGGGTATTTCACCGACGCAATGGCTGTCGGTTGAGGCTGCTGAAACCACCCACGAGTGTGACAAAATGAACTTAAGAGACGATTCTCCCAATATAAAAATTATCATTAAAAGCTATGAATCCCATAAGGGATTGTGGCTCTAGGAACCAATTGAAGAATACAATACTACATCATGTACATCCGATGCATCGGAGCTCAATCTCACAGCCTGTACAATGGAGAAGTGCGGATGGGGGCCGAAAATGTTGACGTCCTCCCCGCAAGACATTCCGTCTTTTGCTTTGTTTAGCAGCGCCTACGCGATCAAGACCTGCTTCTCCTTCTTCAGACTCTCAACGAAGCTGAGGGACACATTGAGGGTCTGCGACACAATCTCGGGAGGGGTCAAGGCCAACCACTGCGTGAGGGAGATATCGGCGACTCTATCGCTCTTGTAAACTTCGATCCAGACGAGATCCTCAGTCTCGGAGGTATTCTCAATGTAGTGGCTGCGGGTTCGCTTTGTTAGCTCATGTTCCGATGCGTTTAGGGGCTGTCTCGCGCCAGACTTACCCAGAGTTGTCAGGGAAGGCCGCGGTGTCGCCGGCGGAAAAGTCAAAGGTTCGCGCGGCCGCATTGCCGATGAAAACAGTGGCGCGGCCTTTGCCCTTGTGGAAGTAAAGCCACTCCTCAGCCTGAGCTTCCGTGTCAGCCGAGAAAAGCTTTTTTTTTTTTATCAACATGGAGCCCGACTTACATTGGGGTGCCAGTGAAGCTCACGAAGACCACCGGGCTTCAGGGTGACGAATGTGGCAGCCAGGGTCTTGCTGATGGGGAAGTTGGTAGAGTCAATCTTGTAGAAAGAGCCTCCGGATCCACCAATCTTCTCGGGCTCGTGCTCAAGGGTGCGGTACACAAACGAGTCGACGCCATTGAGAGTGCCTGCTGGACCATCCGTGACATTCTTCTTGGCAACCTCAGCGGGAAGGATGTACGGGTTGGGGCTGGTGACATTCTCAAAGACCTCAGGATCAACACCAAAGTTCTTGGCGAGAATGTGCTTGGGGGTGTGGTTAATCCAGTCGTCAACCATGAAAGTGGTTCTAGAAAAGATGAGCGTCCAGACTTTGGGTGGAATATTTGGAACTTACCCAATTTTGTCGAAGTCGGCCTCATCAAAGACCAAGAGGTACTCGTTTTCGTCGTCGAGTCCCTGGACGGTGTGGGCAGCGCCCTTGGGGAAGTACCAAATGTCACCATAGTTGAGTGTCTCGACTTGGTAGCGCCCAAACTCATCAACGGCAGAAATCTGGATAGATCCGCTGTAGACAATACCCCATTCGGCCTGGGAAGTAATGTCAAATTCTGAGCGTTGGAAGGATGTGGCTGTGGATTTGAAGATGTGCTTACAACGCGGTGCCAGTGAAGTTCACGGATGGCGCCCTTCTTGAGGTGTTGCTGGGCCCCAGAGATGTCGTGGCTGGAAGGAAGATCTTGGATGACCTGCTCACGAACCCAGCCACCCTTCAAAATTCTGGTTTTAGAATCAGAGAAGCTCCACTTGAGGTTGGGCACAACACCGTTATCCGTGGGTTGCTGGCCAAGGTTGTCAGGGTTTTGGAGATCAAGCTGTTTGTTGGTTCCTCCTGTCACGTATGACCAGAATTATTAAGCGACGAGAAATTCATGGGATGGGTCAAGAAAGAAAGACATACCTAAGATAGAACCTCCTTTGCCGTTTCCATCGTCAGGCTGCCCCTCGGTAAACTTGGGCTCGCCTCGCTTCTGGAGTTCAGCGACAGAGGGAGCAGCCGACACGAGCTGTGCCGCCCAGGCAAAGGCCAAAGAGGCAGAGAGTAAGGATGGACTCTTCATTATTAATAGTAAAGAAGGTTTGTTCGACTATATTGGCAATGGATCAATAAAGAATGTGTTGTGTTTGAGTCTGCGAGCCTCTAGTTGTGAATACGTCGGCATTGTTGTCATCTTTATATCCTCTCCCCTCACATCACAACTTAATGACTGAACACAACTAGTTTAGCCACATCGCGCGACTAATAAAAAACCACAATCTTTAACAGCGTGTTGGGCATCATCCAGACATTACGCAGCATTGCTGCAACCCTCCCATGGTGTGTTGTCTGAAAACGGGATGTGATCGGCAAAATCCCACGGCGTTATTAACCATAGTCACATATCGGATAATAGGTGAAAATGACGAATCCGACCAATATCTTGTTTTGTCTAAAGGACGTTGAGCTTTTTCGGCACAATTGATGATCACCGCAGCGAGCGATGCTAGCAATTCTGCCGAGCTAGAGGATCTGCAGGAAATATTGCCAAGAATGATTGCCGGATGACCCTGGACTCCCAGCCGCAAGGGACGGATCATGTCTTAAAAATAAGTCTACCAGAGACCCAGTCCCAAATATCGGATTCGACATCTGTGGTGTTTATAACGTGATGTGATCCGCGCTTTTAGCCGGGACGTTGAGCGCCGCGGGTGGGATTGGGCGAATCAGGAGCCGCGCTATTCGATCACGAATCTGCTAAGCGCACACATCAGAATATCCCCCTTGGGAATACATACGGCGTTGGCCTGTTCTTGATTAGCAGCTGGGCTTTAATTAAGTTTGAGCCAGAACAAAGCGATCAGAAATTTTGACGCTGGGGTGATCCCAGCCAGGGCATCCGCTGACCATGGCGTAGCATGGTCGTCGGAATCGACTTTGCCCGTTTTCTCTCCTGCCCAAGGTGAAAAAAAAAGAAAACTACTGGAGAAGAAAAATAGAGATCACAGAAGGCGTACAAACAAGAGAAATATGAACAAGTTCTTTGTAAGCAACGCCAGGTACCCAAAGGCTGACAGAATGGTAAAGGTGCGCTGAGAACAATGGGGCTTTTCGGTTCATCGGCGTGGAGCCATCCCCGGACCCGATCTCCGCTGGACATGGAAGTCGCCATTGTGACTAACAAGGCGTTTGTCCGTGGAGCTAAGACAAAAGGGTGATTCTGTAAATGCTAGGCCCCATATGGCGCATTGGTTAGGGATTACTTGGATGATGTGCCCCCACGCACGCTACTCAACGTGTGCTTAAGCAAAGGCACTGGCCGTATAGGTAGTGCCGGAGCATCGTTTCGCGGGGTTGGCGACTGTCTCTGGTAGCACAACATGGCGTTGTGTTGGCATGACCCTGGTTCGTGTGAAATGAGGCGATGGTGAAGTGAGGCACAAAAGTTGCATCATCATGCAGCCCCGCTGATCGAAATACACCAAAGTGCGGGATTGATATAGTCTTGCTGCAGGGCAGCCACTCGGAAGGAGCTACAAAACCTAAAACTGGCTAGTTACAACACGTTTAGGCTGAGTTTGATCTAGCCTTATGAATATGCATGTCTGGAGAATCAGAACCCTTTCCAAACATGGTAAGAGAGGGTGGTCATTTTGCCTGTTTTGTCGCCACTAGGATGTCTAGGAAGGTCGTCTCGTTCTTGACGATGGACTCTTGCCGTATGCACCATTAGTGTCGGATTCATTAGATTCCGAAAGAAAAAAAGGAATTACGCTGATCAGCGCCCGGAACGACCAAGCCCTTGCTTTCACGAGTCTCAAAGCGTTGCGTCTTGTCCATGACACCATTCGAGCTAGACACGATTCAGAATACTAGGTATCAACGACCCAAGTTGGGAGGCCGGAAAGCTGAATAGCTCGGAAATTGTGATTAACGGCAGAGAGAAAAACACCAAGCACCATGATGGATTGTGTCTTTGTGAGGCTTGATGATACAATCCACTGGGCAAATAGTGATGCTCCCGTTTAGGGGGAGCTGAAACAAAGTAAGAAGTGAGATGATGAATTCTATGCTAGAAATGGCTTC
Source organism: Calonectria crousiana (assembly GCA_013406985.1). Taxonomy (NCBI): domain Eukaryota; kingdom Fungi; phylum Ascomycota; class Sordariomycetes; order Hypocreales; family Nectriaceae; genus Calonectria; species Calonectria crousiana. The sequence continues at coordinate 120,099 of VTGD01000037.1, read as the reverse complement.
GGATCGAGTATATATTCTGGATAAACTCCCTCAAATATTCTCAGCGCTCAGACAAAGATCATCAACTTGCTCACACATTATTTCCAGTCACACAAAACTCATCCCCACTCACTTACACCTTGGAAGTTTGCTACAATGCCTTCTTTGGTTTCTCTTGGCGCCTTGGCCGGCTTCTTGGCTACTCAGACATCTGCCCTCAGTCTTCCGCCTCTGATTCCTTCTATCCCGGGAGTCACTGAGCCGCTCACTTCCAACGCTCCGCCTCTGCCTATTTTGCAGGTTCCCACTCCTCCTCTGAGCAGCCCTCCATTTGAAGTTGCCAACATCAAGCCCAAGAAGATTGGATACTTCTGGACTGGCTCTGGTGACAACCAGCACAAGGACTTCTTGGTTACTACCAGTCTTGACGATGTAAGAGATGCTGTATTTCAAGTAGCGTTCTCATGCTAACATGATTTATTAAGGCCACCTTTGGTAAAATCATTGCCATCACTGATGTCCCAAGCAGTGGCAACTCTCCTCACCATTTGGGGCCATCTCACGATGGAAAGCTCCTTGTTGGTGGAGGTCTTCTGTCTCTCTTGAAGACTCAGGATACGGCCTTTTACTTTGATACGACCGACCCCTACCATCCCAAGTTCAGCCACAGCAACCGCGGTGTTCTGAGCTCCATTGTGGATGAAGTCCGCGCCAAACCTGACGGGTACGTACCAACTCTCTTCATCCATATCGCGATGTCTAACGTAGTACCAGTGGTTTCTTTATCACCTACATGGGAAGCGCTGTCGGTACTTCTCCTGGCCGCCTCGTTGAGACTGACGCCCAGGGAAACATCATCCACGAATGGCCCGAGGATGTGGACAGCACTCTTAACATCCTCGAAAACCAGTTTTCCCCTCACGGTCTCAGTGTGGACTTTGACAAGAACATCATTCTCACATCTGACTTTGTTGTTCCTCTGTCTATCCTCAAGCCTACCACTGGCATCCAAAAGGCCGATACGCTGCGACTCTGGGATCTTGCCGCTCGCAAAATCATCTCGACTATCACTATTCCTGACGTAAGATGGTTTTTGAGCCTGGATTTACGACCATGCTAACCAGCTTGCAGGGCCAAGGTATCCAGGATGTCAAGTTTATCCCCGGTAACAAGGAGAGCGCTGCTATTGCTACGTGAGTGCATTTACTACTGACTCGACGAAAGGCTCTTGCTAATGGAATCCTCAAGTGCTGTCGGCCCTGGCCAAGCCTGGATCATCTACCCATTCCGCAAGGACTCCAAGGGTAACCAGGGTGTTGCTGAGCTCCTCTACGACTTCGGCACCAAGGCCAAGAACTCGCTCGCCATCTACTCTGACATTTCTGCCGACGGAAAGCTGGCCTACTTCACCTTTACGCTTGGCAACCACGTCGCTGCTCTTGACATTTCTGACTTGAAGAACCCCAAGCGCCTTGACGACCCCAACGAGGAGCAGCCAATTATTGGACCCCACTACGTCAAGATCTCTCCCGACAAGAAGAACCTCCTGGTCACTGGCTACTTTGTTCAAGCTGGCGATGTAAGTTCCCCTGCAACTTTGTAACCCAAGAATTCGTTCTGACCACCTTGACTACAGATCTCTGTTGTCAACACCCCCGGCGACTACAAGGGACACTGGATCGACATCAACAAGGATGGCTCTCTTAGCTTCAACCGAACCATCGACTTCAACCGCATCTTCACTGCCCGTGGCGGTGCTCGTCCTCACAGCTCTGTCATTTTTGATCTTACTGACCCCAAGAACCCCATCTACTACTAAACTAGGACCGGATTGAGAGCACGGGATCGAACGCAGTCGACTGATTTGTTGGTCTACTGGCTTGAGTGAATTTCACTCACCCAAGTTGATGAATGCACGGGAGTGAATGGAACTTTTCTTCTTTTTCATTTGGAGACATCTTTGTCTTTTGTGATTTAATTTTTATGCACCAAATTAGTTGGAGCAACTACTTACCACACCTTGGTTCTCTTAATGTTATTTATTTGTTATCCTGACATGCTGCCACCTTACCAATGACCCATTGAAAACTATGATTCAACCGCACTCTATGGTCTAGATTCCTTGGTTGATTTTAGTGCCGCATTTCCACGCATGAAGTAGGCTTGGTAGAAAACGGATTCATTTCTTTGACATAATCTACCTGCTCCTTTCTCTATAAGATAATCAAGTGGGCTAAGGCATATGAGTAATCATTGTGGTTCAAGCAACAAACCTCTATCTAGAGTACTTCTTTCAAGAACTCTGGAATTGGTATCCTGCTTTGTATAATGACCATCCTTCTTATAGCTATTAATTCTAGAAAACCCCATAAAACTCGCTTTCTTAACCGGAATGGGCCTTTAGAGAAAGCTTGCTGCATAAAATATCATGCCGATTGCACAGTTCTTCCCTTCAGAAGTCAATCGGTTGTACCCAAAAGCCCCTTCTCAATATCAAACTATCGACATCAAACGCGCTTGTCATTGGAGCTAGGCCGTTCCTCATTCTCCTTGCATCCACTGTGGAATACAATTGACGATACGCAACGGCATCGGATTCCGAGTAAAAGGAATGTCCGCTTATGTACCTCCTGCCGTGGACTTCGGTCACATCCATGATATGCTCGAAAGTGGACAAGCGCTCGTATATTGAGGCCCACGTGCCATCCAAGAGAACAATGTCATGAAGCCAAAGCTCGCTGAGGCATTCGGCGTTGGAGTCGAGTATTTTGAAAAGAGATTGCTCGGATATTTCAATGTTTCGCAGCTTCAGAGTGCTCAGCTTGGACTTTTGCAGCACTGACCAGTCGAAGCTCCTCATATTTTCGTCAAGGCGAAGAAATCCAAGATTGAGCGAGTCGAGGTTGGTGAATAATGAGAGGAATTGATTGAATTGGTTCGAAACAGTAGCATCCAGGCTATTCACCGGAGTGGTGAATGTGTAAAATGAAAGATCAAGGCCTTTCACTGTGGAAATTGGCGAATGAGCCGGTCCGAGGTCCATTGGTATATCGCTTGGGCTTAGGTTCTGAATACAGACTGATGAGAGTTTTGGCAGTGGGGTGGAACAAATCATTGTGATGAGGCTGGATAGGACCCGAAGGTTTCCACTATTGGCAAAGTAACGTCTCCCGTATTGGGGGTACTCGAGTTCGATGACCGAAACGTTGACAAGACATTTGATGGCATCGGAGAGAGCATCGATGAGTGTGTCCATGGACAGAATTAGATTTTGCTGTGCGATTTGCTGTTCTATTTTAGGATCTAACGATTATGAGCCACTCAATCTAAACGGTGTCGATGAAGGCTCACCCTTGGATTGATCCCGTATAACTGGTCCATATCTGAATCGAGTAATAGATGATGCAATGAGCTTGTTTGATGAAATTCCCTTCAATCTTTCCAGAGCATGGTCATTGATGAACTGAATCTCAATCGTCTCGAAAAGCAGCGGTGTTGCAACGCCATTTGCGGTGTTACTGGCGAGTCGCAGGTTCTTGAGCGTTCCCTTATCACAACCATTTACAACCTTGAATTGTTAGCCTGCATCCAGCCGCACAGGGAACAATCTCATACCATCTGCAATACCTCGGTCGGAAAAACTGCCATCTTGTAGTGTATTTTTGGACCAAATTTCCAGTTCGGCAAGCTCTCGAGGTTTTGAGCCCAAGGAAACAGGGGCGCTCTGTCGCCATTTAAGGTAGTCAGGGGGCGCGGCGTGCGAACTAAAATAAGCTAGACCCCTAATCGACCGCTATGCAATCGTGCGATGCCACGTCCGGGAGGCTGACGTGAGCGTTCTGGGCGTGGTGGATGGGATGACTGGGTAGGCTAAATAACGTACCAAGAGAGGGGCAGGGGAGGGCGGCAATCACTTAGCTCCAATGAGTCAGTTTAGTCGAAGGCTGTTTGGTCTAGACACTGGTTGGCTTTTATACTCAGACATGCATATATTAGCAGAAACAGCTGCTCACGTGTAGGTGCATGTCACCGTCATAAATGCGCTCGTGAGACATCCAGGTTTTACTGGCTTGGAGTAATGGTTTGACCAGATTACAATAAGAAGCGCACTGTTCCTGGAACCATGCTTCTTTACGAGATGCATCGGTAGCGATGCATTCAGATCTAGAGATTTTAACCTACGGCTCTCTCCCATATCTTTTCCCCCAAATTATGTGCTTGGTCTAAGCTCCAGGTGATTTTTAATAGCCGCTTTTCAACTTCTTCCCATTGCGCCACGTTTGAATATCGGCTCCAACTGCGTATATACTCGTTGAGATGACCCTCAACCACCCGCAGCGTCTCGTCTCTATTCTCATTTTGGTGCTTCTCTAGGCTATAAGCGCCCGTAAATGCCTTCCAGAGCCAAAAGTCTGACAAGCCAGGATCTTGTAGCTCGTGCATACCGCGATGCAAATCTCGGACCAGAATGACAATGACATGCCTGTAGAGGCGATCCTCCATGGCTTCACCCCCGTTCCACAGCCCTAAAACGCTATACAGGTAGAGACCTGTAGCGACGACGATGCCGCACCAGGAAGTCATGATTCGTGTTTCAGAGTGTTTCGGTACTTCGCTGTCGCAGGTGCTGAAAAGGGAGGTGATGTGGGATTGGGCGATAAGCAGGTCCAGCCTGGATGCCGCTCCCTCGCTCCAAACCAAGCCAGGATCGCCATGGCCCAATTTAGTGTTCATTAGCTGGGTCGTTTTGGTTAAGGTTCTTAGGCATTCGATCATCGGCAACCCGTCAATGTCAGAAAATTTAGAGCCTGCAGGGAGTGCCCCGAAAAAGAATGGGGACAGGCTAGCCGCCTCCAGTCGCCTTCCGAGACATCCAATGTCCTCGTCGTGCCATTGATGGATCTGTGATATGAAGCTCATGTAGTTTACAACATTGGAAGACCCCATCATTTGAGTGAGAGTTCTGCTGCCAGCAATTCGACTTTTGGCGCCATGAATGCAGATGTAAGTCCTAGAAACGGTTCAGCAACGGTCGCATACTGTGCTGGTGAAGACGCTTACAATATAAGATAACGATATGCGAGTTCATCGTCGAATGTGATGTAAGTGTTGGGATCAGGATTTAATGGGCGGTGCATATCCACCACCGTTACAAGACCCCCGAGGTGGGCCTCGGCGCTTGCCACGTTACCAAAACTGCACTTCAATGCAACATCAGCATAGGGCCAGAAGGATTGCAGGGTGGTAATGTCATGAGGAGCCCGGGAATCTGGAAAGAACTGGTATTGGCTGCTACCCACCTCAGTCAAACATAGCGTCGCAATGTGTCTCATGAAGGTAGTGAAACCGGTTGATTGTGGGCTTTGAATCCACTCATTGAGTATCCGAATGACCTCGACCATGTGGAATAAAAAAGTCGATTCAAATTCTCGCAGCCCGCCGACCGTCCAGGCATAGTGTAATCCCGCCACCATCATGGTGTCTCGGAGAGCGTCTGGGTGCTTTACGATGGTGGGGAGGCTGTAGGGGATTGCAGGTCAGACCAGGCAGGTGCATGAAATGATGAAGATGGTGGGGGCCCTACAGGTCTCTTTCCTTGAACTTCGGTGAAATATTACTGGCATCGCGTGATTGGTGAACTGGGTTGAGGGTCAGCTTAGACGAGTAGAGGGGGCCTGGTGGTTGGCGACAGTAGTGGAGCAGTTCCTTTGACTTGAATGGCATATGGATAGAGAAGGCATCAAAGGGAGCGATATTATTGGATAGCGGTGATGGATTTAGTGTGATTAACTGGTTTTTGGCTGTATGCAAAATCCACGGTTGCTGTTCGCCTGGAACCACCTTGGCCCTGCGGTCGCGGAGTGGAATAATAGGTTCGCCAAAGTCGCAATCTCTTTCGGCCTTGATGCACCGAGTGCTGCTTAGTAGTGATTAGAGCCCAAGCACAGACATTTTCAGCCGCCTATCTGGTCAGAAGAGGAAATGGGTGTCAGCTTACCAGGTTGGCTGATTGCCATCGCATCGAACATGGCGCTTCCGACATGTGAGACAACCTGCCTTGCTCCGAGTATGCGACTTCCGGGTTCTGGGCTCCCCCGACAATGCGGGCAGCTGCTCCATCGCGCTAGGAAGTCGTTGCGTCTAGAACAGGATCTGTGCGGCAGGCTTAATACGGGATGGATTCTGGCCAGAACGAGGCGCTGCCAGCGTCAGTGAGAGTGTGAATGATGAGTCGTGGAAGCGGGAGCGGGCGCCGGGGCTCGCCGGGGTGGGTTGTCGAGGCGCCGCTATGCCTCTTCCGGACGATTTGACGAGCCAGCTGTGAAAAAGATCCTCGACCCAAGTGGCGTTGACAAGGTGAGGGCATTCACGAAAAACATTCGGTAGGCTAGCTTTTGCAAGCTTGATTGAGCTCGAAATATTGTCTCAAAATAAATATTTCCTGTATATAAATATCTCGAGGTCAATCGATGAAGCAGTGATATCCTCAACACACTCATCCTTATTTACAATCATCAATTGATCCACAATGTCCTCAAGCCCCACACTCGTCATGGTCCCTGGCGGATGGCACGGCCCCGAAACCTGGGATAAGCTTGCCTCTGCATTAAAGAGTCATAACGTCAGTTCTGTCTCGGTCACCCTACCTACCACAGACTCAGACCCCTCAGCAAACTTTTCCTCCGATGTTAAGGCTGCACGAGATGCCATTGTAGCCGAAACGACTCAGGGCCGCAACGTGGTTGTGGTCGTTCATTCGTATGGCGGTGCAGTCGGTGTTAGTGCCATCAAGGGCCTCGCCCCGCCCCCTCAAGGATCTGCTTCAAGTGACGAAGCATCGGGCCATGTCATCGGGATTTTCATGATAAGCACCGGTTTTGTGGTTGAAGGGATGACATTTATGGAAGGAATAGGCGGGAAACCACCACCAACTTGGAAGGACGACACAGAGACTGGCCTTGCAAAAATCGTCGTCGATCCAAGGGAAATGTTTTACCACGACCTTCCGGAGCAAGAAGGAAACGATCGGGTGAGCAAGCTCCGAGACCAATCCATGAAGGCGTTTACGGAGGGATATGAGGCGGCCTATACAGGTTGGAAGGAAGTTCCGGTCTGGTACCTGGCGACAACACAGGACAAGGCATTTCCGTTTGAAGTGCAAAAGGTCATGGTCCAAGGCGCAAAGTCAATGGGATGTGATGTGACACTGCGCGAAATTGAGAGCAGCCACTCACCTATGTTAAGCAAACCCACCGAAACTGCTGATATAATCTTGGAGGCTATTGAGGCGTTTTCTCAATGAGAAAAGGGAAAATTATCAGAAATCATAAGTTTGGGATCACGTCTAGGAACTCCACTCAATTTACTCGATTAGAACGTCTTGTGCCATCTGGATAAAGTATAGAACAAAAAGAACACAAGATTTTGATTTACCTCTTTATTGATTCATCAAAGAAAACCTGTCATGCTCGTATCAGTGAGAAATTAAGTATTGTTTCATTGATCCAAGGTGAGGGCAAATCATTGACCTGTTGACGATTGCCATTCAAACCTCGATCTAATTCTTCACCACTATGATACCGGCGATGATAGTGAATAATAATGCCACAGTGCAATTCGAATGCGTCCATCAAATAACTATCATTCAGGGGACACCGGAAAGCCCTTATTTATTCAAAGGAGGGCTTATCTAGGGCTCTTATAGCTACTGTTTCTGCTGGCTGCTTGATGCGCCTTTCGACAGCCGCCGCTGGTGTCGTGGCCGCAGCGTTCAACTAACGCGGCTTGGCTTCGGTATTTGGTTGGCCGGACTCATTGACTACCCTTGTGCTCAGGATTGGCGGTCCTGTATCCGCGAGTGTGACTGTATAGCATGCTCCACCTCGTCAAATAAAGGGCGCGAAGGATTTTGCTGTATCCACCGTTGACTCACAAACCACGTCAAAAGCCACGACTCATCCATCATTAAAAGGTTTCTGTGATATCTGTTTTAATTTTGTTGATCAAGTTTAATACTCATTTTGATAAGATTTGAAGCACTCCCGAGAAGCAACCATTACACAGTGCAATAAGAATCAATTATCATCAAAATGGCCAGCAATTCAGCGCCCTATGGTATGTTCCACACAATCTGGAATGAATTTAAAACTCATTGATACTCCCAGTCACTCTCGATGTATTTACGGATAGAAGGTAAGAATTATTGAGATTGTTATAACCGATGTTTAACTGGGATATGCGCAGGTTCAAAGGCAACCAGGTAGCCATCGTAGAGGTGGCTGACGCACTGTCATCAGACAACATGCAGATGATTGCCCGGGAATTCAACTTCTCGGAGACCGTGTTCATCCACAAGCCAGATTCATCACAGAGGCCCCAGATTAGTATTTTCACGCCTGTCAATGAGATGGACTTTGCGGGGCATCCAGTCATCGGTACTGGTCATGCATTGTTCAAGCAGCTTTTGCCGTGCTCTAAGGATTCAACCAAAACAACACCAGAATCTCTGGAGATCCAGACCAAAGCGGGCATTGTCACCGTAGAATACAATACTGATGCGGAAACGGTTTCAGCTCAAGTACCGCACAATGTGCACGTTCACTCCATCGCTGCGCCGCTGGAAAGCATGATCAAAACCCAGCCAGGGCTTGCCGGTATCCAAATCAAGACCGAGATGCCCGTTACTTCAATTGTCAAGGGAGTTGCTTATGTCTTGGTAGATTTGACAGAGCACTCTGATGTATTTGCGTCCTTGAAACCTGGCCCTTGCCCTGAAGTTCGACTTGACGAGGCATGGGCCCCATCATTTGTGGGAACCATGTACTACAAGGTCACGGGAACGCGCAGCTCTGAAGGGAAATTCATTTGGGACCTTCGAGTGCGGATGATTGCCATCAACCTGGAGGACCCGGCCTGTGGCAGCGGCTCTTGTTCCTTGGGCGCATATCTCGCCCTCCAGCACGGCCAGGCGAATGGCTCCTACAGGTTCTACCTGGACCAGGGATCCGAGATTGGAAGAGACAGCAACATAATCGTTGATATTGAGCTCGACGGGCAAGGAAATGGAATCAAGTCTGTGCTGTTATCTGGCCGCGCAGCACTTGTAACCGAGGGCAAAATTCTGTTGCCGTGACGAAGCCAGAAGGCTTTAAGAGCAGTTATGCGCGGTCCAATTGAAAAAGAAAAACACTCGCTTTATTAAAATTGTGCTCTGTAAAGTCCTCGAGTGCAGTATTACCTCGACAGAGCATATGAGATCGCCCCGCAACCGAACGTGAAGATCCAGTCTAAGTCTAATCAATCTAATCATGAAATGATGCGAAGCGTCGCTAAAACTCCAAAAATGCATGTCCCTCAAACTCCAAGCATTATCAAAACAAATTATGAGCTATGCTCGAGCACAATTCTTCACAATCCATGGATGCGTCAGCACCTGGTCAAGTGGTAGACGCTTTTTGGCATCGATTTTCAAAAGCTACAAAATTTTTTATCAACTTAAAAGTTCAGCCAGCAGGTTGAGCATCATAACTTACAGATTGCACAAAGTTTTTAGCCAGCGGACTGAGATAAGTCGGGAGCGGCTTCATCTCACCCCTAGAAATTCGCAGCTTCGTCAAGAGAGCTGCCTCCTCTTCAAAGGGAGCCTCCCCCGTGAGGAATTCATATGTCAGAACCCCCAAAGTCCACTGGTCCACAGCGCTCGTATACTTTCTCTTCTGCGCGGCCAACATTTCTGGAGGCAAATAATCTAGGGTTCCGCACAGAGTGTCTCTTCTGTTGCTGGATGTGTGCACACTGTACCCGAAATCGGCCAGCTTCAGCTCCCCATAGGGACCGAGGAGAATGTTCTCAGGCTTAATGTCACGGTGCATGATGTTCTTCTTGTGAAGATAGCTCAGCGCCTCCGCAACTTGCGCCACGTACTGGGCAGCTCGCTTCTCGGAAAAGCACCTCACCTTCCTCAGCACCTTGTACAGCTCGCCGCCGGGAGCATAGTCGAGGATGAGAAATATTCGTCGCGAGTCGTGGAACCAGGTGTGGAAGGCGAGGATCCCGGGGTGCCGCAGGTTGCTGTGAACTTCGATTTCGCGCCGGACGTGGACTTCTGCATTTTCCCGTCGAATTTCCTCCTTGTCCAGCACCTTGAGAGCGCAGATGTAGCCTGAGATCCGGTGCTTGGCGAGATAGACACGCCCGAACTTGCCTTTTCCCAGGGGCTTCCCGATCTCAAACATGCCCAGGTGCAGTTTCGGGCTCGGCATCATGGGCAGCTGCATTGCCACTGGGGGAGCAGCTTCCGGTGGCTCATCCTTGGGGACTGGTATGATGGTGGCCTTTGCGGGGACCTTTGGTCGTGGAGGCGGGAGCATTCGATTCATCCAGGCCAGCTTGAGGATGCGCGAACGCTCCTCGGACCTCATTCGCGAGACTTGAACATCCATCTGGCACGATTGCTGCCTGGGTTGTTGTGATTCGGTGGCATTCTTTGGGCGCCTTTGAGATCGGAATTGCCCCAATCGTCGTCGTAGAGCCCGAGTAGCAACAGAAAGGGGTGAGTAATGGACGAGTGTGGGGGAGTTTGGTAGCTGTGTGAACGTATTTTGGACCAAGACCAGTGTCACCTAGACAACACATACCAACCCGACGGTTCAAGACAACATTTCCCCATTCATTCCGCGCCATACGCTCCAAGTTGCGGGCCGCTCCAGTGAAGCGAGGACTAGCGCCAGTCGATCAAAATGGACTGAAGACTAGACAGGGGATGAGGGGCAGCAAGCCCCATCCGAAGCAAATGTATTCAAAGAAATGCGAACAAAGGTATAAGCTGATGCCCCTGTCAGAACTGCAGCCTCGCTGTTGGGCTCACTCACCCTCATTTATTCACCAAAACAATCATTGATTCTCTTTTTACCGTGCCTAGTTCTCAGTAAACCTGACTGAGCCATCACGGTTTTGTTCGGAGTCGGCGATGGTCGCTTATAGCGCTACTTGCAAGGCGATCCAATCATGACTTGAGCGTTTCCCTAGTTCGGGTCTAAACCGCCACAATTATTTAAATGGCGTTCCCGCTAATTTCGCACTCAATCAAATGTGAACGTTGCTTCAGACAGCGTTATTTGCGGAACAAGCCAGGAGTTGTTGATCCCGAGGTACGATTTCGCCTTTGCAGAATTTTATTCCCATGCAACATGTCCAATGTAATGTTGATGGAAATTTTCATGAATCCGAGACCTCATGATAAAAACTTGTCCAGATCTGCAGCCTATCACTATCGTATAACCAGACATTGTTGTAGCCGTAGACCGATATTCTGCTGGCAACCGGAAGAATCATATGTTATTGTATGCAATCTAGCATGTATCCTTGCTCAGTCCGTAGCCAAGGTTTTCATGTTTTCTTATTGAATGTCCAGATCCTAAAAGACTTATCCCTGGAATAAATGCAACCGATTCAACCAACTCTGTATGGCCTTCAAGTGCCCGCACGCACTCACTTACCCCATAAATGGATTTTGCTTCATGATCTTTTGACTGGACGTGTATGCTACCTAAGAGACTGGCTTGTGTATTTGAAAGACATGTTGGATTATGTTCCTCGGAGTGAGAATCAAAGGATGCTCCAGCTACGAAAGGAAGCTGTGCTCGACCTGGGGTTCAACTCTACGGCTCGTTAGCATGACCCAATCGAACACTAGGCAGAATGCACATTGGAACTGATAGTGACGATTCCTCCTGTCACGGTATTTCCAATGAACACGTTACGTGCCTCAAGGCCCAAATTGGAAAATCCCTCGGCATGGTGGTTGTTTTGAGGGCAACGTCCTGCAGAGCCTCGATGTCGATATTCAACTGGATAATACTCAATCTCCTGTTTTCTCCACTTATTGGGCTCGGCCACCACTCAACTCTCGGCCTCAGCGGATTGCCTAGCGTAGCGGAAGTTCACTCAGGCTTGTGTCAGTGGGTCGAGTATCAATAAATGAAACGACAAGTTGACGTTGTGTTGCAAGCGGCCGACACAGTTAAAAAGTCATTTCATCCAATATGAATGTCACCACACCATAGAGAAATAAGACATGAATAATACCCTGAGCTTATATCTAATTCGTTTTATTTTATTGCATTGTTAGTTTGGATCAGGCATTACACCAGGTGAGCCCGAATTTGAAGGCTGTGTGAACTAGCCACATCCCTTCACTATCATAATTTCAGATATTCATTTAATTTCAGTCTCGGTAAATTGTGACAGTTCGTAATTTGACAATGCAAGCGATGCGCGTTTCACGCACATTTTCTCAACACCTCTAAACACCTATTCCCAACACAGGCTTCAGTTTCACACAGTAAGAATCACATGCATCCATACAGTCCTAAAATGCCGAACTAAGGCTTTCCTGTTTTGGCGCAGTGAAATTCACCGGCGAATTAAACTATACAGTGGTGGAATTCGCCCAGCCGTGTTGCCAAACATAGCAACACGAGCATCCCAAGCAGCATGAGCCCCGGATTACTTTTCCAAGGGTACTGCCGTGGTGTCGGAATGGTTAAATTTGCGGATTCCTTCTCGGGTGATCTTGAGTTGTGAAGGGCAGTTGGGGTCAGGGCATGCGACACAAGCATCAGTCGTCATCCAGTCGTTTTTAGATGTTGGGCGTTGCTTTGCTGCGAGCAGTGGAAGAACCGATGCTTCCAAATCCGTCAGCTGCATTTTTCCTAAGCTGAAATTATGGCACTTACAGAGACTGTAGATGCTGAAACCCTGGTTGGGAGGGAGGTAGAGCATCTCGCCCTGGAGCGTAAAGTAATCGCCATCCTTGGCCCCGCACATGATTCTCTTACCAGGGGGGCATACAACCTCGACGCGGAGGTCGTACAGCTCAAACTCCTCAGATGGACTCGGGTTTGTCATTTTTTTTTTTTAATAAATGGCAGCAGACCAATTTACTTGCAAAGTAGATTTTTCCTGATTTGCTGGCTTCCTTTGGAGAATTCATCACTCGCTACCTTCGCCGAGACTTTTATCTCGAAAAAGCAGCCCGCAGTTAGCTTTGCGGAGCCGGCGTTCAAAACCAGTGGCTAGCTCGGTCAGCAGCGGCCATATCTCGAACCCACCGGCGACTAAACCCGCTGACCGGCGTCCTACGCCGCAGCTATCTGATAGAGCGCACGTATCTGTGGAGACCGTTGGCCAGGTGTGGCATGGGGTCACCGAGCGTTGCATACAAGAACTCGGGCGGTGGGTGATCGAATCGGGCGGGCTTTTCCTACGCGCGCATCGCTGTTCCCCAGTTGCAGTTTGGTATCCTGGAGCTACCTCAAAGATGACGAAGGACGAGGTGGACGCGAAGAGCTTCGATGCAGCTCCTGCAATGGAGGTCTCGGCCGACAATGGCAGCCCTGTGGTGGGCGAGTCGGAGGAAATCAAGCGCGACATGTCCTCGCGCCACATCAACATGATTGCCATTGCGGGAATGATTGTATGTGCTCCGCAGCGTTTTTGAAGATATTTGGGAATGTCAAACTGATTGATACACAGGGCACTGGCCTGTTCCTTAGCTCTGGCACTACCATCGCCACGGCCGGGCCCGCTGGCGCCCTCTTGGCGTACATCGTCATGGGCTTTGTCACCGCTGGCGTCTCTTACACGACAGGAGAGATTACAGCTTTCATGCCATGCACGGGAGGCTTCATTCGCCACGCCACAAAGTTCGTCGAGCCAGCCCTAGGCGCTGCGACAGGATGGAACTTTTGTAAGTTGGGTGTTCAAACAACTGTTTTCGCTCGCGCTAACACGCCATCTTTGGAAAGGGTACACAATGGCCATCTCGGTTCCAGCAGAGCTGAGCGCTGCAGCCACGCTGATACAGTTCTGGAATGACTCAATTAACCCTGCCGTCTGGATTACGATCTTCCTGGTCTTCATTGTCACTATTAATTTTTGCGGAGTCCGTTTGTACGGCGAGGTACGTTGCGAGCATCTCTCCATCTTTCTCGGGCCTTTTTTCCCTAACACCGTGCAATCTAGTCCGAGGTCATCTTTGCCTCACTGAAGATCATGCTCATCATCGGCCTCATAATTGGCTGCCTCGTCATCGATCTGGGCGGTGCCCCCAACCAAGAGCGTTTGGGGTTTCGATACTGGGTTCACCCGGGTGCCTTCAACACCTATATCGACACTGGATCTCTCGGTAGATTTCTGGCTTTCTGGAAGGTGCTTCTATCCGCAGCGTTTAGCTATGGAAACATTCAGGTGGTGGCCATTTCCGGGTCCGAAACGCGAGATCCCCGAAGAATCATTCCTGCAGCCACGAGGAAGACCTTCATGCGCGTCTTCATTTTTTACGTCCTCAGCATTTTCATGGTTGGATTGGTCGTGTAAGTTGCCTTTCTTTCCTCCTAAATTTCGTCAAAAGCGGTAATTAATAGTGCAACGCAGCCGCTACGATGACTCTTCTCTGAGCGTCTCCACCGGCACTGCCTCGCAATCTCCATTTGTCATCGCCTTTGTGAGATCTGGAGTCTCTGCCGTGCCTTCAATCGTCAATGCCGTGGTTTGCACTTCGGCCATTAGCAGTGGTTCTGCTTGCATCTTCATTGCTTCCCGCACGCTGTACGGCCTCAGCCGCGACGGTCATGCCCCCGCTTGGCTCCAGCGATGCAACCGATTCGGAACACCGCACCTTGCAGTTGGCGTGACATGCATTCTGCTCCCTCTTGTATATCTCAATGTTGCAAATAACACGGCCACTGTGTTTGGCTGGTTTGTCAATATTACGACCGTGGCGGGCTTAATTGGGTGGATCGTCATTGAGGTGACTTATTTGCGTTTCTATGCTGCGTTGGAGGCACAGGGTTATTCACGACGGGGTAAGTATTCATTCACCCGTCCATCTACCCATTCTAATCATGGAACCTCCAGACCTTCCGTATCGAGTCCCGGGCCAGCCCTACATTTCGTGGGCAACGCTCCTCGTGGTCAGTCTGGTAGTCATTTTCTCAGGTATGTCACCGAGTTGCTGTGAAACCCATTTGAAACAGGTTTAACGTGAATCGAATGCAGGCTTCGACGTTTTCGTCAAAGGCAATTTCACTGCATCAGGCTTTCTGTCTTGCTATCTCAATATTGGAATTTTTGCTGGTAAGCTAGCGATACATCAAAATCCTAGACTATCTCCAGATACTAACTTTGTTGATTCCAGCCCTGTACATATTTTTCAAATTTTTCTTGAAATCAAAAGTGGTCCCTTTGACAGAAATCGACTTTGCGACGGAATTTGCAGATATAGAACAGGATTTCCGGAACAGGGTCCCCGAGAAGAAGTCACTGTTTCGCAAAGTAATGCATTGGGTGTAGCCCACGGGAAGAAAAGCATCGGGTTTTCCGTAGCCGGGATTTCTTCAGCCTGTTTTAAATGTCTAAGCAATCAAGAATTTAATCCATTGGGAGCCTATGAGCTAGCGAGTTTTGGAGCGTCGAAGCATGAATTGTTTTGTCGACACACAAACAACTAAAATCTACTAAACTGTGGCATTGTAAATTTCCATGGCCAGAACGGTCAAGAGTTGCAGCAGCTAGTAACTCAACTCATGAGCGATTATGCATCCCGGAGCAAAGGGTAGCATCGCATTCATAGCAAAATGGTTCGAAACGACCACCCGTTAACCATTACCGAATGACTAGGTATCCGGCAAGCATCATGATCGATTTCCAACCCATTGTTGCATCAAATTACTTTCTCAAGACAGAAATTACAGGTTCTAAATCCTTCTGAAAAGTAGCACCCAGTTATAAAGTCTGTTAATACCGCCTCCCCATACATCCCCATTGGCTTCGTGGTCTAGTGGTATGATTCGTGCTTTGGGTTCACTGCTCAGCTGCACGAGGCCCCGGGTTCGAGCCCCGGCGGAGCCCCCATTTTTGCTTCCAACCTCATCAAGAAGATTTCTTGATGGGTACCTCTTTTTGCTTCTATTATTGCTCTCCCTCCCGCTCTCTCTGTACTCCCCTATCTTTATTTTATCTTGTTTCCCCTCGTCTGAAGTGCTTGCCTCCATTTATTTTCGATAGCGTTGGCTCCGGTATGTACCAGATTCTCCAGCCACCTACTGAGCGTACGTTTGCCAACTGAACAGATCAAGTGCAAACTAGCAAATACCACACTGAGTCGACTTGTGTCTCTGGCTCTCTGGTACTGGTCTTAATTGGCGAATTTAACATTGGCCCACTCGCGTCGCAGTTTGGTTTCCAAGGACCCTTTGATTCATTGATTGACCATTTGTCCTCTTGGGTCGCTTCAAACACAAACTTCAAGAACATGCATCAGATCATCGAGAAAACCCGTGATCAAGACCTATTCAGGGCCATTGAGACATTTCTCAAGGAGCGCTTCGCAAGTGTTTAGAGTCTCAATGGCAATCTACCACCATGCAACTACCCCATCGTACCGGAATGCCTTGGGGTGAAAACTATAGTTCGGTTTCGGTGCTATACACGCTCTATAACCAGGAAACTTATCCTAGCTAATTGAGATCGTTTCTTGGTTTCCATTAAAAATAAACAAGGCCCTAACAACAATCCAAATATAATTTTATTGGGGTAATACAAATTAAATAGTGCGGACTGGTTTTAGAATGCTCATACACTTTCCAGTACAAGATTGTTCGTGTTCTCTCTAATTGTGGCTAGCCAAATTATGTAAAGAAACTTTATTGAATCTCATTAAGCAATTCGTAATCTAAATTATCTTCTCACCCGATGATTTCCTGGGGCCCCCCGATTGTCTCGTTCGCCACTCCGGCCACCATACCCTACACCTCCGTCTCCATACGGAGCTATCTCCATCCATCACCGAGCCAAGCATCAGCGAAAAAAAATGTGACAAAGGAAAAACGGAGAGTAGACAAAAAAAACTCTCAAATAAACGCCAAAATGCTATGTATGCGAATTTTACATTAAAGGAATGAATATTATGCAAGAGAATAGGATTGGAGTGGTTTGTTGAGGGCATTGTGAAATCGTGCTGGATCTGGCTTAAGCGCCGCCAGCCATCTCAATGTTCTTGCCCTTGACACTCTTCCACTCAGTCAGCACGGCACCAACAATAGTCGCCGATGCAGTGGCGGCAGCAAGCCAAAAGCAGACGTTCAGGGCGCTATTGTAGGAGGAGATGACTCCAGGCAGCCACTCCGCCTTGATGGCCTCGCGGATGTTGGTCGCACCGGCGTCAATCACCGTCTGAGGGTCGAGGCCAGGGACCTTTTCCTTGATGTTTTCAATGAGCTTGTTGGTGAATACGGACTGTGCACCGGTCACGAACAAGGCGCCGCCAAGAGTCTGAACGAAGATGATCATGGCTGTGCCAGTGGGAACATCTGCCATGTCGCACACTACCTGGACTGCTATGAGCGGCTGCTGCATGCCAATGCCCACACCAATGCCAGCAAGGAGCTGGTAGCCGATCCAACCACCAGCACTAGTGCTCGGCTTGATACTAGACAGGAGGCCGTAGCCAAGCGCCATGAAGATGGCACCGCCGATCATGAAGGGAGTGTAGTAACCCCAGTATGTGACGACTGCACCTGCGACCATGGAAAAGAGAACCACCCCTAATAACATGGGCAGGTTTCTGATACCAGACTCGATAGCAGTGGAGCCCTTCACAGCCTGGAACCAGATGGGCAAGAAGTATACTGATGTTAGGAAGCAGGCACCAGTGTTGAAAGCAAAGAAACATGAAGCCCAGACAGAGCGTTTCCTGAAGATGCGGACGGGCACGGTGGCATTTTCTCCCATCCTATACTGGACGTAGATGAAGAGGAGGAGTAGCACAACCGCCAGCATAAACAGGGATGTGATCTTTGAGTCGCTCCACGCGTAGTCGACGCCGCCCCACTGCAGCGCGAGCAGCAGGCAAATGACGGCGGGCATGAAGATGACCGTTCCGATAGGATCGAGCTGCCAGATGCGGGTCTTCCAAGGCGCAGGCGCAATGTCTCGCTTGGGATCAGGGAAGAAGAAAAAGATAACAACAATGGTGATCACTCCGATGGGCAGGTTGATGTAGAAGCACCAGCGCCACGACACCTTGTCAGTGAAGAGACCGCCGAGAAGCGGGCCTGCGACGGACGAAATTCCCCACATGCCACTGACCAGGCCGGTGTAGATGGGTCGGCGACGGAGGGGAACCGTGTAAGCCAGAATTGTCAGTGCGCCGGCGAAGATGCCAGCCGAGCCGACACCAGCAATAGCGCGGCCGATGATGAGGGTGACACTGTTGGGGGCAATGCCGCAGATGAAGCTGCCAACCTCAAAGATGAGAACCACGGCGAGGAAGGTCCATTTGATGGTAATGAATGTGTAAAACTTGCCAAAGAAGAGCTGCAAGCCAGCACCCGTGAGCATGTATGCGGATCCATACCAACCCACGTCGTTGAGGCTTTTGAACTCGTCGGTAATTTTGGGAATCGCGGTGGCGATGATGGAGTTGTCTGACGGCTTATTAGTCGTAGGTAAGAATAGACGCGAGTGGGTGTGTGCTCACCAAGGGCCATGACAAAGACGGCCAAACAGAGCGCCAAGGTGATGAGAGCAAGCTTCATGCCCGTGGGATAGTCGAAATCATCTTCATCATCGGTAGCTGCTGGATTTACATCCGAGTCGCTGTTGTAGTTAATCCCATGCGTTAGCTTCTCGGTGCTCTCCGACATAATGGGAGCAGTTTGAGGCCGAATGTCATCGTAGCGCGTAGTGTAGCGGAATGAATTGAAGCGTGAGAAGTTAGAATTGTTAGGGGGAGGGTCTCTAGGGGGCTGCGTGTAATCCTCATGAGCCATGGATCGTCTGCTGAAAGTGCTAGGGACAACAGAGGCAGGTCGCGCAAGTTCCTCCTCGGATGAAAGCCACAGGTGGGCATGACGAGCCAACTTCGCCGTCTCAGGATCAAGATTAAAGTATTGAGACGACTGTGCAAGCGAAGTTCGAAGGGATTCTTTAGGGATGCGAACACTAAGGTGTGATCGCGCTATCGAGTAGTCGGGGGCGGTTGGTACTGAGGCCATCTTGACTGGGTATCTCTGTGAGATGACTGAAACTTGACTTGGGAGGCTTGATGGACGAACAGCTGAGGGAACCCAGGTGACAACTTATATTGCCCGAAGGTCAACGTCATATTGTCCTGTACAGATACATGAGGCCGTATAACACATTGAGGTCAGCAGCCTCCGATGGCGAGGTAGTGGGTTCCATGGGCGGCCGGCCTGTCTCCGCCGGTGGAAGGGTGCGAGAGCCAGGTGTTCAAGGCACACACCCTCCGTCCACACACACTACTCAGCCGTTTAAAGTGGCCGCATATGGATGGACCCAGTTTAAGGTGATGACGGGAGTGACGCCAAGCCTGCAGGACTTGGGCATTTCTCTGACACGTGCAGCTCACCTTTGCTCCTAAACTTGAAAGCGTGAAGAACCGGCGTGTTGGTGCATCCCGACGGACTTTGCTATAAGGCCGAGAGGCTCTGCTGAGCGAATTAGAGACGGCGAGGGGTCATTTTTGATGATTTGTGACATGATGCATTGGCGAATCCAGTATCGCTTGGTGATACTAGCTGCGAAAGGCGGGATTCGGATGCCGGGATGCGAACGGGATGATGACGATCCACGCTGCCTTGACTTGGAGTAGTTTGCTGTTCTGATGAACTAATGCACCTGCCATTGTATCTCTGAACGTGGCTACGAGACATAAAATTTGTTGGTTGCACCTGAAAATCATCTCGTATCGAATTTTGGCCGACCAAGAACGGAAAGTCAAGATGGGGGATTGAGAATTGCGGCTGAGGCGCCTTGGCGCACCGTTTGCCACGTCCATCATCTCGCCCGCCGAGTGCTTCGGGCCTGCCTACAACTACTCTTATCATGTGACTCAACAGCCAACATCAGCCACGTTTGAGGCTGGTGCAGAATCGGATGGAACAGTTCTCTACCTAGCGTTTTACAAATGGTTGGGTTGATTTGTTTTAATCGTGACTTGTATCACTGACCGTTCTGCCGGACACCTGGCCCTCCACTCTTGTGTCTTGTCAATACCTTGCTTTGAGGCTCGCACAGCTTGACAGAGTTGTGACCAATTTGACCGTACTTTTTAACGATTACGCTGTCATACGTGGTATACTTGGCATACTTGGCATGCTCGGTAAACACAAATTCCGACCAAGAAATGTGTCCGGGGGCTCTTCGGGGGTGCGTCCATTTCTGCGCGGAGAGCTGCGCTGGTGGACCCGGAGTCGGAGTCGGAGAGCACTGACTAAGCCGGCGGCTCTCCGCCAGACCCAGTTCCTTTCTCACGCCTCCAATGCCTAGCCAATTGCGATTCAGGTAGGTCTTCAGTCACTACCCAAGAGTTTTTGGTTGGATATATTTCGCCACCGTGCTGGCCTTCACTGCACTTGGCTAGTTGGCTGTTCACTCAATTGTATTGGGGCTTAGGACAGGACAAAGGCAAAAGGAGTCTATTTTAATCAAACAATTTGTAGCCTTGGTTATTTGAACTGATCTTGCCTTGGCATTAACAAATCAAGAGAAGGATAAGCATAAACATAGGTAGGAATGTGTACCGACACCTCCAAAATCACCCTCGTACAGCATTTCACATCACCCTCATACTGATTTCCATTAGTAATTATAAAAGGATTGCCCGAAGCACCTGCCACTGCATAGGTTGTGCTTTATTTGTTGACGATCTTATTTTCTGCGAATGAAGCGAGCCGGGTTCGGGGACTGTCTTGCTGAACTCCATGAATTTGGATATTGGCTTTGGTAGACGATGGAGTGACGTGGCAAACTCGCTTTGTACTTTTATCGCACGACATTTCTGCCTCGGTTAATATGTTCTCTTGTTCCTCCTTTCTGACCAACTTATCACCATATCCCGCCACTGAAGGTGTCTTCATGTTTATCTCCGAACTGCTCAGACTCTTTGGAGTTGCCGTTTGCGATTGTTTCATTGAGATTGTGACGTGTGAATCGGGCGGCAGTGAGATTTGTTCAAAAATGGTTTCATGCCCTGGGCGATTCCCGCTTGGACTGAAATGTGAAGGGACTATTGATGAAGTGGTTCGATACATGAGAGCTTCTTTGCGAGACCGGGGCTCACGTAGAGGCCCTGGCATACCGGGAGTGCGACAGGGAAGGGGGCCGGATTGGTTGAGCAATGAACTGGTTAGAGTGTCGGCAAAATCAGATGAGATTGCACTACCGTGAGAAGCAATAGGAAATGGTACTCCCTTCTCGTCCAGTGACTGAGTAGATGCAGAGCTCCGTACTTCGCTCACATCTGGTCTGGTAGTCGGAGTATTGGATGGTCCTTTTAAATATCTGTAGATGCCATCATCCTCGGGCTGGAAGCTTGAAGGAGTAAAAGGAGTGTCGCCAGACATGGAATTTTGCCTGCTCCGAGTCGACAAAAAGTCGGGCATGCTGACATCTGTGCTTGTTTTTCTAGCCCTGCGAGCCTTGGAGAATGAGTCCACAGGCTGAGGAGGCACACCAGTCATATTCATATCCATGCTGGTAAGCCACTCTAAATAGGAGCTGGAGTCTTCAAAAGAATCGACGTTTCCAACACCGAGTGGCCCGTTTGTTGCCTTACTGAGATGGTCAGATCGGCCTAGACCCTGAGGCACACGGCGTGCAGATCCACTGATCAAGATATCGTCAACGCTAGGCATGCCGTGGACTTGCGAAGCTGCCAGAAGACCCAGAGTGCGACGTCGCGGAGAGTGTGCATGCGATTTGGTGTCTTCAGAAGGATACGCAGGGACAGGCATGGAAGACGCGAATGGGGCTCGCCGCCACATTGAGGGGTTGGGCCAGGCGATAGATGAGCTCTCAAGAATCTCTGCAAATGCAAACACAGAATATTAGAAGACGCATAATATCATTGGAGGTAGTGAGCCTGAATTACCTAGTGGAGCATGCTGAAACGAGAAAGCCACAATGTTTTTGACTCGTTCGATGGGCATAGACAAAGAGTCTCGCGGGAATCCTTCGCTTATTACCACTTTGATTCGTCCTAGGTTGTCGGCAGGATCCCAGTAGCTCTGATGTAGGATTTCCTTTTGGAAGATCGGAAATTTGAGGGGCTCGAGATCGCCGTTCTTTGCGAAATCTGCGTCAACCGTTAGCAGATTCACTCAGAGGCACTAAAATTTGAGATGATGGTACTAAAACAATGAGCAATGACATGTGGCCCATCGGCATCCCGGTTGAGAGACGTTGATCTGCCATGTCTTTGTTAGAAGA
The DNA here is from genome assembly GCA_013406985.1 of Calonectria crousiana. NCBI lineage: Eukaryota > Fungi > Ascomycota > Sordariomycetes > Hypocreales > Nectriaceae > Calonectria > Calonectria crousiana. The sequence continues at coordinate 97,827 of VTGD01000037.1, read as the reverse complement.
CACTCAACCATGGCCATGCAAGAGAAGACACTGTACGCGACAAGCTGGCCGTCAACGAAGACTCTGACTTCGAACTTTGCATCTTCCGGATGCATTGAGTACAATTTTGTGAATTGACTAAGGGTGGGAGTGCTCCAAGAATGAATAGAGATTTGGAATGGCATCCCTGCAGGCAGGCTTGGGACGAAACAGCAAAGCGTTGGGAGCCCAAACGCACCCTGGGCTTGAGGGAACTCTGTCCAAGGCACAAGTTAATATGGTCAAAGCATAAAAATCATCTCTGAAGAGGAAAGCAGGAGATGTTGTATGGCTTACCAGTGTCATGGACGACGTAACAGGCCACGCTGAACTCCTTTATGGGTGCACATAAGCCCTGGGGGAAGAGCAAAACGTCCCAGTCTTCGTACCGCATGGCTTTGGTCTGATCTGGGATGCGCTTCGCTAAGATGTTTGTAGGAGATGAGTGCCGAAATAAACGGAGAATTTAGATGCTCCGTTGCAGCATGAGGTAGAAGACAAAGACGGGGAAGTGGTGGTGGATGATGCACTGGAGGATGTTTGGATAATACAGTAGGGGATTGCGGCCTTCTTTTTACCTTGGGAAGTAGCAATACTCGCCTCCGCGGTCGGACTCGCCTCATAGCTGGCACTGGTCTTCTGAGCGATTGTCTCAGGAACTATAGAGTTCAAGAAAGGAAAGAAGCAAACATTTCAACGGCTCCAGAGCCAATTGTAATCGAAAAGCCGCCACTAATTACCGGTTAAGATAGGGAATACCCCTGAACCTGCCATAATTCACTGCAAGAGCATCGCTGTGAGTGCATGGCTGATATGGCCCGATATTGTGCTTTTGTAACCAGCACATGCCCTTGGAATCGGGCAAGCAAAACAAAACTAGAGCTGAGGCAGGCGTATGGTGGCGTTCAGCTCAAATTCCATCCGGATGCTTGACCGTAAAACTTCACACACGAAGGACAACACTCAAAACGATTTGGTTTGAGGTGCAAGCTAAGCTGGGTGATGAAATGGTTCATGATTTTGTAATTAACGAAGTAGGAGCTCTGGGTAATTGGAGAGGTCACTCCTGAGTACGGCAAAAACACCTCAAATCACCGAGTTACGTCGACATGACCTCGACTTATCCCAGAATTGTCAAAACGTAAGTTGCTGAAGAGCGCACGAGTACGTTGGCCGAGGCAAGAGTTACACACACAGGCAGATTGTCCGCAGATGACGGCATCACAAACGAAATCTCTGGCTAGTTGCAGCGTCCACTTAAAGTCCATTGAATCCTTTCCATTCTTTATTTATGTACAAACGGGAATTCCCTGTTCAAGGGGCAGCATCACCCTCCATTCGAGCCTAAAGTGTTTCGTTAGCACATGGCTGACATCAGAATTCCACGCATCACCTACCCTCGTGGCTCCAGGGCCACCCAGCTCTCGCTCTAGACCACCCTCAAACTCTCGGGGATAAGCGACGGTGTCAGGGTAGTTGAGATAGACAAGTCCAGTGACGCTGAAGAAGACGACAAGGAAAGTTCCGACCATGATCAGACCAGGGCGGGTGGTGGTCCAGGTATACTCCCAAGGGGAGAAGATGCCCAGGACATCGTTGTCCTCGTGGATGGGCTCACCAAAGTTTCGGCGCTCCTGAGGATCCCACCAGTCGGCGCGGGGGTCACGGAACTGGCGCTTGATTCGGGGCGGGTTGATGTAGCCACCGTTCTGCGATATTATCCATCAGCACCGCGGCTCTTGGGGGTGCACGCAGGTCAAGAACTAACCATGCCGGGATCCTCGGCCTCGGTCAGCCGGGGAGGCTCGGGGTACTTGGCATCAATCGTCTTCTTGTCGGTGTAGGAGTGAGGGAGGAAGCATCGGCGCTGGATCATGGGCAGTCGCTGGGCAGCCGAAACGCCGTTGCGCAGGGCCGAGGCCCTCACGATTCGTTGGGGAAGCATCTGCAGGCGGAAGAAAAGTTAGCCCAATCAATTGATCCGGTGCCAAAGAGACCATGGCGACGCACCTCGGGCGAGTTGACAGTGTTGTCGGCGCCCAATTGCTCTGTGACGTGATGTGATGGCTGTTCATCGAAGCTTTAGCCAATCGAGGCCGTGATGATTCTCAACTTATTCTTGTTGCCTGAGGCATTAAGTGGCCACGCCAGGCGCGTGCTCGCCTCTTTTCGGTTAGTGGAGCCCAGGTCCAGGGCGTGGAAGTTTGCCTTTCCTCAAGATCAAAAGTTTTGCTGACGACACGAGATTTTGCGACAAAATCCGACGCAGCTCGCCCTCCAGGCCTCTGATCATGTGCAAACTTTGTATGGAGATCCGCTGAAGCGCTACGATTCCGTAGACATTAATTTTGCCCCCGCAAATGCCAGCTCCGCAGAGACCTCGCCCACTGCGTCTCCAGGCTCCACGCTGCTACTATGCCCGAGACCGCGTCGCCCGACCAAGTGCTGCCCACTTCGAGCCCCGATGCCCTCAAGATCGAAGATGACGCGCCTGTGCCTACACCCGAAGGCCATGGCGCGTTGAACGGGACCACGAACGGCGTTGATGCGCCCCGGGAAGCTGGCCGAGCTACCACTCCCAAAACCAACGGCCACGTCCATCGCTCGCCCAACGGCCATGCCCAAGATGATGAGCGACCATCAAAGCGACGCCGAACCCAAGATGCAACACCTCCCCCCTCTTCCAAGAAGCCCAAACCAGAGTCTCCGCCTTGGAAGAGGATCGAGGCCGACGGTCCCACCACCTACACCGAGAATGGCCGGCGCAAGTCTGGCCGCATCAACACACTGCCTCTGGAGCTCCTACCGAAAGCTACGACGCGGACGACCAGGCGATCACAAGGTGGCAAACCCGCCACTCCGGCGAAGTCCGAGGCTCGCTTGTCCAGCGGAAACTCGAGAAGATTGTCAAATGGCGCGCACAAGTCAACACCCGCCACCAAAATCACACCTGCGAAAGCTACCACGACACCAACCCCAAAGACTACGACTAAGAAGCCTGCCCCAGAAGTTCGAACCTCGTCCCGATTCACTCGCCGAAAAAGCCCTTCCCCTCCCCCACAACCGACCCGACAGTCAATCCGATCCCGGCGCTCTGCACGATTCAGCGATGTGGCCGACGTCAAGGATGAGAAACCCAAGGACTCGAAATACGATGGTACCGGCCGGTCACCTCGTATAAAATTAAGGGTCGGACGTTCAGGCGACATTCCTCTTGTTCACCCTGATCAGGTCCGTAAGAGACCAAAGATCGGGACGAGCTTTGGGGATTTCTGGATCCGCGCTGGAACTATACCTGTCGAAGAAGGAGGGTTGATGGCCTCAGAGGATGGTCCTCCCTACACGGACGAAATGGCACAGAGGGATGCTAAGCTGATAATGCAGATCGAGGATGAGGTTGAACCCGGGGGCCTTCTCTCTCAGGGCCGATGTTCCGTTTTCTTGCCTGAGCCGGAGGAGGAACCACCCCGACAGTGGGCTCGCCAAGACCACATGATCAAGGCCATGTCCAACTTCCGAAAGCTGATGTTGGCGGAGCAGCAAAGACATCGATCAACTGCCAAGAAGTTAGCCGAAGCCTGCCGCGATGAATGGATCCGACGCCAACCAAAATCCGCCGAGCAAATTGAAGCCGAGGCAAGAGAAGTGTGGGCAGCTCGGTATCGTGTCGTTGTCAAAGTTATCTTTGGAACCTGGGAAAATGTCCGATTGGAGGTCAATCGTCGCCGGCTGGGGGAATGGGAGCAAGAGGAGCAAAGAAGAGTCAAGGCCGCACTTAACGAGGCTGTCCATCTCTCCGAGCAGAAGCTTCAAGCTCGCCGTGCTGGGCTGGATTCGGAGCAGCCTGAGTCAGATGAAGACGACGGCTTTGATGACTTGACCGATGATGCGAGTTTGGCAGAGGACGACGATGATCTGGGGCTAGCATCAAATGAAGATGATGGTGATGACGAAGAAGAGGAACTCAAGGCTGACGACAGCGACAACATGTCCGATGAAGATGGAGAGGATGAGGATGACGAGCTAGACCCTGCCGACGAAAACCTGACACAGGAGCAACTGCGTGCTAAATATGCAAACATTCCCGAGTTGGACAAGTCGACAGAGGATATCGAAACGCCTACCGAAGGACCGAGTCGAGAGGATACCGAGGTAGTAGAAGCAACTGCTACAGAGGCTGCCGAGACAAGCGACGAGTCCGTCGATATGGACGATGACATGGGCTCAACAGATATGGACACCGACGACGACGAAGGTGACGCAGCGTCTAATGACGAATCTGAGGAGGAGTCCGGCGATGAAGCTGGCGGTTTATTGGGTCTGTTCTTTGGAAAATCCGAACTCAAAAAGATGAACGAAGACGCTGCTGCGGACACGCCAGTAACGACGAGTGAGGATGTTCAAATGGAAGACCTCAATGCCGAAGACACTCCCCTTGATACCGCGGAACCTGCCGAGGATGACGAAGTTTCCCTAGTCCAACACCCCGACTCCATAAATGATGAACCAATTGCAAATGGCCTCCCCGGCCATACCCCGGCCGATGAGGAGGAAACCACGCCTACGACGAAAGAGCAAGGAAACATCGCATCAGCTGGCGCAGAAGACGATACGAAACCTCTTTCAATGACGCCTCAAGATCCCGAAATAGCGCCAGCCTCTGAGGACACTATTCCACAAGTCAAAAACGAGTCTGTTGCTGGTGTGGATATTGCTATGGCGGAATTGAATGACGAGTCAAGCAAAGACCCTGTTGAGGAAACGCCCGCGGAAACAGCAACCGAGAAACCACAGTCTGGTGAAATGGACCCAGCCACCAATCCCCCAAGTTCAAACGACAGCCTTTCGCCTCCACCCAGTTCGGAGACAAAGCCTTCCGACTTGGATGTACCCTCTGACACCGGCATGGCTGTCGACAAGCCCCAGCCAAGCAGATCTGCTTCACCAGACTCGACATCAAGGCACAAGACAGAGGTACCGTTCCTCCTCCGCGGCACCCTGCGAGAATACCAACGTGATGGGCTAGATTGGTTATCAGGACTCTACGCCAACAAGACCAATGGCATTCTAGCAGACGAAATGGGTCTGGGGAAAACTATCCAAACAATTGCACTCCTCGCCCACTTGGCCTGTCATCATGAAGTCTGGGGGCCGCATCTTGTCATTGTCCCCACCAGTGTGATGCTCAACTGGGAGATGGAGTTCAAAAAGTGGTGTCCTGGCTTTAAGATCCTATCTTACTATGGCTCACAAGAAGAGCGAAAGAGAAAACGACAAGGCTGGAACAACGACGACGTTTGGAACGTGTGCATTACATCATACCAACTTGTTCTTCAAGATCAGCAGGTGTTCAAGCGACGTCGATGGCATTACATGATTTTGGACGAGGCTCACAACATCAAGAACTTTAAGTCCCAACGTTGGCAAACTCTTCTCGGCTTCAACACACAGGCTCGACTGCTGCTCACGGGAACTCCACTTCAAAACAACCTGACTGAACTCTGGTCCTTGCTGTTCTTCTTAATGCCAGCTCAAAATGGCGTTGGCGGGTTCGCCGACCTGCAAGAGTTTCACGATTGGTTCCACAAACCAGAATCGCAGATTCTGGAGAGTGGCCGAGAGCAGATGGATGATGAGGCCAGGGCCATCATTTCCAAGCTCCACAAAGTCCTACGGCCATACCTACTGCGACGACTCAAGGCAGACGTTGAAAAGCAGATGCCAGCCAAGTATGAGCACGTGGAATTTTGTCGTCTCTCCAAGCGGCAGCGCGAACTCTATGATGGGTTCCTGTCTCGAACAGACACCAAAGCTACCCTCGCATCCGGGAACTACTTGTCCATCATCAACTGTTTGATGCAACTGCGAAAGGTCTGTAATCACCCAGACCTATTCGTTGATCGCCCAATCATGACATCCTTCCGAATGGCCAAGTCCGTCGGTGTGGAGTATGAAATAACCGAGCGAAAGGTTCGCAAACTCCTCGCGGTGAAGCCCATGAGCATTGTTGACTTGGGGTTCCTCAATCTCATTCCAACCAAGTATGAGCAACTATCATCGGCCAAAACGGATCGGATTGCGCAATTGAGTACTCACAGGGCACTACTGGATCTTCGTGAGACCCAAAAAATTCGAGCGCAAAAGTCGTGCATGACTTTGGATCCAGCTACCGTCGAATCAAACATTGCATATCTGGAAGGCGCATCACGCTGGGGGCGTTTTGAAGAGCTACAACACTCCGTCTATTTAAACGCTTTGCGTCGGCAACAGAAGCCAATATACGGCAAGAATGTTGTTCAGTTCCTCACACTCGATACTCACAAACGCCCTCACAAACCGCGGCCAAAAGTACCTCAGCACATCATGGCTTGGTTTGAGGAGGAGTCGCCAATCATTCAATCCATGATTGCAACCATTGACCAGCGTGCCGATAGCTACAAAACTACAATCGAAAAGTTCTCCTGCGTTACTCCGGCTGTTGTCACTCGGGATCTTAATCAAATTGTGCTCGGTCGCAAAGGTGTGGAGGCGTTTAGTGAGGAGGATCTCAAGCTATCGGCCCCTGTCCGCTGGGCGCCTTTCTTGCCCAAAGAGGCTCCTTTGGACCCCTGGCACGAGGCACGCATGCGACTAAGCATTCAGTTCCCTGACAAGCGACTTCTGCAATACGACTGCGGCAAACTTCAAGCCTTGGACAAGCTGTTGCGAAAGTTGCAGGCAGGCGGTCATCGTGCGCTCATCTTTACACAGATGACCAAGGTGCTAGATGTTCTCGAAAGATTCCTCAACATTCATGGACACAAATACCTTCGCTTAGACGGAGCCACCAAAGTCGAACAACGTCAAATTCTTACCGACCGATTCAACCATGACACTCGAATCCTGTGTTTCATCTTGTCCACACGATCTGGTGGTCTCGGAATCAACCTCACCGGTGCTGACACGGTCATTTTTTACGATCAGGACTGGAACCCGGCAATGGACAAACAGTGTCAAGATCGATGCCACCGGATCGGACAGACTCGCGATGTACACATCTACCGCCTCATCAGTGAACACACCATTGAGGCCAACATTCTCCGCAAAGCTTCTCAGAAACAGATGCTTGACGACGTCGTCATCCAGGAAGGTGAATTCACCACAGACCACTTCAACAAAGTCTCTGTGCAACAAGCCTTGGTTGACAAGGTCGACTCGACTAGCGAAGGTGTCGATGCCGCAGACGCTGCCTTGGATCGGGTATTAGGTGGGCCCAGTGGCCATTCAGACCAGCGAACTGTTGGTCGCGCGCTTGAGCAGGCAGAAGACCGGGAAGATGTTGCCGCCGCGCGTGTAGCAGAAAAAGAGATACAAGCTGATGACGCAGACTTTACGGAGAAACCCAGTAACAACGCATCTGGTGCCTCAACAACACGGCAAGGGACACCAGCGAGCAAATATGCGCTGGACGGTAGCTTGGACGAATTGGAGTCACAGACAGAGCGAGAGGTGGAATGCAATGCATGGGGAGAGCAGATGCATAACATTGATGATTACATGCTCCAGATTATGGCGGAGCAACTCAAAGGAACGAAGTTGGAGCTACCCAAAGATAAGAAAAAAGGCAAGAAGAAGGGGAAAGACACTCGAAAGAGATGAATGACGGCTACCTCAAGGAGCCACTGTACACAAGGCTAATAATCACCACTAACGCATGACGGTTGTCGAAATATTTGTATAGTAATATTGCTACGATCAAGGCGAAGCCAGGCGAAAACAAAAAGAGGAAAAGTGATAGAAAAAGGTTACGGGGAATGGCTTGGATAGACACAGGGGGTCCACAGCTACGGCAATTCAAGAATATTCAGAGCAATGCTTGTTCATTCATATTTATACTACTGTGACTATCTGGCCAAGGCACACTTTTGCATGCTGGTGCTTTCTTGACCAGCAAGCTTGTCCAAAGAGCAGCAGACTTTTGCCCGCTGCCGTTATTCAAGAAGAGAGGCAGCACCTTGTGGCTGCAAAGAATCGAAGAAAGGCATGACAAGCCTTTGCGTGCCGAGTGATTTTCAGCTTTATCAGAGCCAAGTGGTCGAGTAGAATAATTAAAGGGCTATTGGTGTCGTGGTTCAAATTCATCAGGCGTGAGCGTTCGAGGAGAGGTGCCTAAGGTAAATGTATCAATATGCATGTCTGCAGGGAGAAGAGGAGACGGGATCAATCAGCTTACCATTAGGATTCGACGATGCTTCGCGCAACAGAGCGCATGGTGGTGAGGTCACGGCGAGCCTTCCAGCAGGACTGGCCAATACGCTCGCACCAAGGATCGGGGTGAGCCTCGCGCTTCTCCTTCCAGCACGACTGGCCGATGCGCTCGCACCAGGGCTGAGCCTCGCGCTTGGAAAAGAACTCGGGGTCAAAGGACCTCTTCTCGAGGGCCTCGTCTTGGTCGCCAATGACGTCGAGGACCGCCTGGGCCGCTCGCTTGGCCTTCCAGCAGGACTGGCCGATGCGCTCGCACCACCGCTTGTCGTTGGCAACGGCCTCGGCGTCGGCCTTTGCATCGCGCTTCCAGCACGACTGGCCAATGCGCTCGCACCAGGGATTGGGGAGGGCGTCGCGCTTTTCCTTCTCGTCGCTGTCCGGGTGGAAGTGGTCGGCAAGGGCGAGGGCCCTGTAGTACTCCTCGGGGCTGGCCGAGGTGAGGGCCAGGTGGCCGGCGAGCTCGTTGGCGGCGCGCTTGGCCTTGAAGGCGGCGCCGCCGGCGAGGTTGCTGAGATCGGAGGCGGCGTCGCGGGCTCTGAGAGCGCCGGAGGAGGCGAGAGACTTGCTGAAGGCCTCGGCAGCACGCTTCACCTTCCAGCAGGATTGGCCGATTCGTTCGCACCAGGGGACGGGCTCGGCTTCGGGGGCGGCTTCACGCTTTTCCTTCCAGCAGGACTGGCCAATTCGCTCGCACCAAGGCTCGGCCTCGGCCGTGGGAGCAGCGAGGGTCGTGGTTGCCACAAGGGCAAGGGTGGCAAGACTAAGCTTCATGATGATGAGGAGGGTTGTGCTGTATGTTGTTGGTGGTTATCTTGTCAGTCTGAAGAGTGAGGTTGTTGATGAGGGTTGCGAATGAGATTGTTGAAACAAGCCTGGGGAGAAAATATGAATCCAGATGGGATCTGCAGGTTTCTTTATACAAGTCATGGTCAATGGATATTCAGAATGAGAAGCGCTTGGTGTTCTATCGCAATCTGAGGCAGCTGACTATTGACTCTATTGACCCCGCCAGCCGTCAATAAGGTGAGTCCAGACCAAAGACGAACCAAAACACCTAAAAGCGACGGATCGGAGGCAATCTTCTCCATTCAAGGCCTTTCCAAAGGAACGAAAGAAAAAAAGGAGTTGGTCACCCGAAGCTTTCATCCTTGGCACTTCAGGACAAACCGGAGTGTGTGATGGTGTCAATAGACTCGCGATCAGTTGAGTTTATTGAAGTGGCTATTGAGAAAGAGATCAAATTCAACACCTGTGAAATCGCCTGTAAAGCCCGTTTCATTTTTCCCGTCAATGGCCCAATCGTCCAGTCGAAACACTGTATTGGATCAGCCTGGCTCACGGCAGACCCGAACTAAACCGCCAAATTACATCCCGACGCCAAGAACCAACGGCGGCATGCTTCATGTAGACCAATTCTAGAATTTTGCCAGAACTTTAATTAAGGCAGAAACTTTGGCAGAGGTGTTGGCGGTGGAGCGGTTGGCAATAGGTGGGTTGGCGTGCAGAGTCGTATTGAGCTTCTATTCAACATCAAAAGCGGTAAGAGAGTGCCTCACCGCCACAACGAACGGCTTTTGAGGGCTTTTTTTTTATGGTTCATGTGATGCTTTTTTTCAAAGAGGCAAATTTGTGCCAGGAGCGGAGAACAGCTTTTTGAGTTGACACTTGACGATTTCTTAACGTTTCTTTTCATAATTGCATGCTTGGGGCCTCTCATTGCCAGGGTCCCTCAGAGCTGCAGATTACCGAATTGGAATGAAAAAAGGTAACCAAGTCATCGAATGCGACGTAAAATTATGTACCAAATCCAATACATTAACATGACCCAATCGGCATTTGTTGGATGTGCTAGCATGTAATTTACAAGTGGATGTGTTGATTGTAGGGTAGGGAGCTTCTCGGTACATTGAACAACACTCGCACAGCAAATTTACTGGAAAGCAACGCAGGTTTCTTTCTCTCTCTCTTAAGAAACCCCGACTATGTAAACTAATTTATTTTCCTCCGGGTATATGCTGAGATTCTCAATAGTGGAATAGAAGCTCTGGTGTCCGACATGGAATGGATTAAAAAACACCACTCGAGTTTCTGATTAAGCGTCCTTACAAAACAACTTCCCGGCCAAACATCCCTTTCCACTTGGTACATCGTGAATTTTTTATGGAAAAAGCCTGTGTTTTAACTGTGCATTACTTGAATTATGCTCTACGTATGGGTATTCGCAACGAATAAATAATCATTCAGCGGCGTGAAACATCCATCATTAAACCCGAGGATCCCAGTCCCGGTCAATTTCATCCAACAGCCCATCAATGCCAAGGTGTTCAGAGCCCAAAATGTCCTTGAGGCTGATGATTTTGAAGCTGGCCTCGGCGCTCGTGGAGCCATTGGGCAGCTGGTTGGCGTCGTCGTGCGCCACCAGCAAACCGTAGGGGAAATCGTCATTGAGGGCGACGCCCATGGCGGCCACTCCGTCCGTGTTGCTCACGGCGTCAATCTTGCCGTCAGAAGACGCGGTGATGGTGAAGGTGGTGACGAAATCGTGCGGCGCACCCCGGCGGTAGACGTTGTAGGCGCTGACGCCCTGGCACGACACCAGGATGAATCCCTGGTTGGCCTCGGGTCCGAGGATCAGGGTGACGCCCTCGACGTCGCCGTAGAGGCGGCCATCGCCGACCTGCGCGACGAGGACGCTGGAGTTTCCGGAGTCGGGCTCGGCTCCATATCTCCAGAGGGCAGACGGCTCTTCTCCAATGAAGATCCAGCTGTTAACCTCGTCGGTCACGCACCCTTCGACCTGTCCACCGCTTCCTCCCTGGAAGTCCCTGACGAGCGTCGTCTCGAGCGTGCCGTTTGCCGTCGAAGTCAGCTCGTACTGGAGATAGCGGGCAGACTTTTCGTTGACAAAAAGGTACTGCTTCCCGGTGCTGGGCGAGCGGTAGGTACATGAGCCGTAGACGGAAAAGCCGTCCACGACTGGGTGAGAGCCGCCTTTGATGTCTACTAGGGTGCCATTGGAGAGCATCTCGAAAAGGCTAGGTTCGTTAGTATGCAATGCCCATCATTTGGAAAATTAAAGAAACAAGAAAAAGGAACCCAAAACTTACCAGAGCGTATCGTCCTTGCGGCAAGCCGCAAAAGCGATATCAACAGTGCGATTGCCAGCCTTGAAGCCGTAGATGATGTCGACGTTGTTGGGTTCGCCGGCGGCAAACTCCTGGATGAGCTTCCCTGCCAAGTCGTACACACCCAGGCCAGCAGCGTCTCCGGACTTCATGGTCGCCACAATTCGGGAATCGCCGCGGGAGACGGGCGAAATCCAAATGGCCGGGTCGTCGCCGTCGCCAGGGCGCGAGTCGGTCTCGTAGGTCGGCTCGACAAGCAGAAAAGAGCAGTGAAGCCCTCCCCAGCCTTTGTCGCATGTGCAGGTGTTGGGCCCGGCGCAGGTTCCATGGCTAGAGCAATCGTCAACGCAGGTGAAGGCATCACAGTGGGTGCCGTTAAAGCCCGCAAAGCATTCGCATAGCGAGCCGGTGCTGTCGACATAGCCGCTCTCGGAACAAGTCGCCGCAATGGGGTTCTTGGAAGTACTATTTCCGCTTCGTGGGTTGTACCCCGTGTTCGCCTCAATACCCACCTTGCCGAGGACGTTCTCCAGAGAAGTGACACCAAATCCCACCAAATCTGCGGTTTCAATTGCATAAGTTAGGACGCCCTCAGGGTAGTTGGAGGTTGATGCTTGGTAGATGTCAAGGCCTTCAATCTCAATCTCCTCCAGCCCGGTCAAGGCCAGGTTAGCCAGCAGCGTGAAGGACTTGTCGTAGATGGCAATTTTGTCCTCCTGAGAAACAAAGAGATAATCCGAACCCTCCTTCTTGGAAACGTAGACGGCTAGACCAGTTACCTCATCTGCTGTTTCGCCGAGTTTGGTGATTTCAGGCGCCTTGGTGCTCTCTGCCAGCGGGAACGTGTAAACACTCTTGTCGTCGTCCACAGACACAAACATGCTCGACTGAGATTGCGATACAGCACATCCAGAGGCCTCAAATTTGGTGCTGAAGGTTTGCACCTACTCCTGTCAGCATTTTTTCTTTCTTTTTATTCTTGGTTGCTGCGTGTTAGTGCCTTACCTCTAGAATTTCTACCGACTGCCCTGCCTCGCGCACAAGCAGCTGCACGGCCTGGCCCTTGCCAAAAAAGTACAGATAATTGTTTCCGGATTTGCTCTTCCACGAACACAGCGCGGACCAATCCCCCAGAATTTTAAAGTCTGCGTCCTCAATATGGGTGATGCCGGGCGCCTCGAAGAGCCGAATGATGGAATCCGGGGCGGCGACCGTGGCGACAAGATCCTTGCTTCCGACGCCGTAAACGGTAGCGACCAGCTTGGTGCGGCCGGTCAGCTTGGATGCGACCTCCGGGAGGCTGCCCGAGTCCAGGCTGTAAACGTGGAACCCGCCCGTGTCGGCGCCCTCGTCGTTTCCAATGAGCAGCGGGCTCTTTGCCGAGTAGTAGTTGGCGGTGCGGTCGGATTCGGCCTTTGCCGTCATGGCGGTGACGTTGACATTGAGCTCGACTGCGGCCGTGACGGACCACGACTGCAGGGCAATGGCCAGCAGGCCGACAAGGCCCGAGATGATCATGGCTGTGGCACAGAGATTCCGGGTTGCTGGCACGCGGCGGCCCTCATCGGGACGCTGTGTCGTCTTATAAGCCATCGGTCGTCCCACAAGATGTCGTCCCCTGTTCATCTGTCAACTCGTGTCGGAGGCATAGAATTCAATTGGGCCATGAGACAGGGATTCTTGGTATATCTCGATGCACATAGACATGGGGGGGACATCACAGGAAATGACATGACGTGCCTTGGTTGCCAGTATTTCCTTTCCTTCACAGAGATTGCCCCCTGCGTGCCTCTGCGGCCTTGGCTCTAAATCGGGAACTCGCACCAGGTTTGCGTGGAGTATTGGATGGTGCCATTGGGCCAGCGGCACCCCAGCGTTACATTTTACCGCCCTTTGCCCACTGGCGGCCCTTGTATTTCTCCGTTGATGCCTGTCACCTCGGTCTTCAGAAGGGGAAGTGGAAGTTGCAACGAAACGTGCTCCGCGCGGCTGTGATGCGATACGACCCTTGAGCCATCAAGCATAATTAGTAGCTTAAACCCTCCTGTCCCTTTTTGGATATACTGACGTTGCTCCTGATCGTTGCCAGCAAAATAGCCACCGTTTCGATTCGCACCCACGCAGCATAGTGTTCGCAGTGGGCAACGCGGAAATTAGGACCTGTCTCGCTCATTCTACGCCACATAACCCGAACCTAGATATCCTTTCGCGACCTAATTAACCGTTGAGCAAGCTTGGCGCTGGCGCACCGAAAGCCGGCGCCCGGTACTCGGGACCACAACCAAGGACCGTTGGAAATGGCTGGCCGCTGAGCTGCGACACCGGGGAAGCAAGCACTGACGAATGAATGCAGAGCCCTTAAGATTGTTTCAAGCCACTCGCTCGGTAGCGTGCGCCAGGGATTTTCCGCAGGGATTCGCTGTGGCTAACATTCCCGTCACAGTGTATAGACTGCACCACTATCGAGAGGGCTTCACACGGCCCCTGATGGATCTACATTGCCACCGGCCGGGAAACAAATCTCCTTGAGCGTGGCTAAAATGTCCATTTGAACTTTAAACGGCGATCAGCCTCCTCTTGCACTCTTGTATAAAGTCGTGCAGCCTAGCTCCCCAGCCGCCTGCTTGGCGAAACGCCAGACTGACTCTCTCATGCGCTGGGAGATTTGACATGGTCATCAATTCAAGCGCCAACACGCCAGATCTGGAATGCACAGCGTCGATTCATTGTACTCGAAATAAAGGGGGGGGGGGGGGGGGGGTATAACACTATCGCTATGGAGGGTATCCTGAATAAAAGAAACTACGCCTTGATTCGTCTAGTAACCGCGCGTGGCCAGATGTATCTCTGACGACGACTTGGACGTGGCCTCGTCAAACGCCTTCCCTACTCCAATTGTGGATTCCGCCGACGAGTTCCTGCCTTCGCTGCTGGCATCTTCGTGTCGAACTTCCCGGTGAACCATAATCTCCGTCGTCATCATTACGCCAGCATCTCGAGTGGCTCGAGGGGAATACTGCTGGCCGCTGGAGGAACCGTTTTCGTCGCCGCCCATGGCATATGCCTGATATGCCACGTCGCCCGGGGGCTTCGTTCCAGGTTCGCTCGCAAAGGTATCGAGACCGATGGCCGTCTTGATCGTGGGCTGCGTTCGGCTTCGAGGGTCCGAGCTGGCGTCTCGGTTGCCAGTCGTCATCTCCACCAGGCGGTTCAGGATGGTGAACTCGAGCTTCAGCTTGGTGCTGTACACGAACGCCTTGTAGGAAGTCTGGTACTGATACTGGTCGGCGTACTCGAGCCCGAGGATGGTGATGTCGAGGAGGATAATGACAATGTTTACGAAAATGAGATGGTTCATGAGACGGCGGCTGGCCTGGCCGTTGCCGACGGTCGTCTCACTCTTCATGAGCTTGACGGTTTCGAAAATGTAAAAGCAGGAGATGATGATTTCCTGGACGAAGAAGATGGAGACCTGGATCTTTTCCATCACGTTGTAAGGTTTCTTCCAGATCTCGGGGTGATTGGAAAACGATCCGTAAATCATGGGTATGATGGCGCCGTGGCAGAGAAAGGCGTCGACCAGAATCATCCACAGGATCATGTTGAGCCGCTTTCGATTCCGCAATACCAAATGAAGCCGTGACCACAAAACAAGCGACTGACCCGTCACCATCGCGACCCAGCCGACTGAGATGAAGGTGCCAGCCAGATATCCGAGTGACGCCGAGGCAAAGTACTTGATGAGGAAACCTCCGGCATAGACGGGAATGCCCCAAGATGCACCCAAGAAGGACCAAAAGTAGAGGCCTGCGTGCCTCTTGAAGGTTCCCCAGATGATAAAGGTCAGCTCGATGACATTGTACATGGCGATTGACAGGAAGACGACAATGATGTAGAGCGCGACCTTGGAGTACCCCTCCGTCCCCGAACCGAAGCTGTCGGTGTTCATGGCTGCGGAGGTGGAAGGGTCGTCGAGGGGGACTCAATGGACACCAAGATGAAAGAGGGGATTGCCCTCGCACTGAGGGCCTTCGAGGAAAAGTGCGAATGGATGAAATATGTAGACGAAAAGCATAGAGATGGAAGAGGAACTCAGGAGCCCTGATATGGAAAGCCGGCTAAGCATCATGCACAACAACAACCCTCGTGCTATCTGCGGCATTGCACGGCCCTCAACACAACACACCCTCACCCTGTCAAGGATTTCCTCGGCCAGCTGTCGGACACAGATGGCTGCGAGCTGCTAGCATATTCGGACCCAAGATCGGCCCAGCATCGATGTATCTAATACGTACCCTGATGCTGGGCGACTCGTCAGTAAAGCAGGGTTCTCCCCTCACTTCCCTGGCCCATCATCCCACTAACGGCGGCTGAGACTGGATTCGCAGCCCAGAGAGCCGGTTGGGAATAGGTCCGGAGATGGATGGATGTGATTTGCATCCATGTCTGCATCAAGGAGGGAGAAGGTTGAGAGGGAGACGTCACTGAGCGAATGATGGGGGCGCGAAACAAGTACAGAGCCGGGCTGACTCGCACACCCCGGACTGGCCCTACTGCACGCGCATTGGTGTCGCTAGGGCAGGGGATTAACAGGCCCCAGCTATAAACCAAATCCGCCGATCAACACTGGCCGAGGCGAATGGCAAAGGGAAACGACCAAGGGCTGGGATGAGACGGCCAGCGTGCTAGCGGCCATTCGGATTACCCACCCGTGACAGCCGGATTCATACAAGTAAAATAGGTGGGAAAACACTCAGAGAATAGGGTTTGGGCTAGCGCGTTAGTGCGCCCAGTGCGGGGGACCTATGGCCAGACAATGAATTGTCAACAGCCTTTGCTTTGCTCAGATGCAACATGGCTTGCGTTGATGGTGTTGCCGGGTGGCACCGAGTCTCAGAAGCAAATGGGATGGCGACATTCGGACTTGATGGCTGTTTTGCTTTTCAGCCATGATGGATCCCCTGGCGATCCAAGGAGAAAAAACAGAGACAAGAGGGTTGAAGGATTTCGGATCGACACATTCCAGAAAGAAGACGTTGCATGCTGATGAAAGTGAGTGCGTGATGGCCGTGTCAGCCCTCTTTCAACTCCCAACCACCAAGGCAGACACGCAACCACTACCCTCTCCTCTTTCCCCCATCGCTTTCGCTTCGGCCTTTCCGTCTCCTCCCGCGTTCCATCATTTCACACCGTTACTGCGATACATGTCAAATGCTTGACCCTGCCCGAGGACGATCAGCGGGAGCTGGGCTGGCTACTCGGCACTTAGCCCCGTCAGCCCCGGCCCACGCCGCCCATTTGCGCCGTCGTGGCTTGGTCGTCCGTCCCATCAGCAGAAAGAAAAGAAAAAAACACAAGGGAAAAAAAAAAAGGGAACTTGTCCATCATCTGGAGCGGAGCATCACAGC
Source organism: Calonectria crousiana (assembly GCA_013406985.1). Classification (NCBI taxonomy): domain Eukaryota; kingdom Fungi; phylum Ascomycota; class Sordariomycetes; order Hypocreales; family Nectriaceae; genus Calonectria; species Calonectria crousiana. The sequence continues at coordinate 81,029 of VTGD01000037.1, read as the reverse complement.
AATCCGGGGTTCCCCAGCAAGAAACATACTCTGTCCCCCCACAGCAGGCTGTTAGCGCTGGGCAAAATTATCGCGAGGGCGGCGCTGCCCTAGCGTGCGAGTCGAAGTCCGGATGAAAAACGTTGGCGTGATGCGGCCCGTGATGAACTGCGGAGGTGTGCACGCTGCGCGAATCGTGCAAGACAATTGGAAACCATATATCATTTTGGTTCAGCTAGTGGATGCAACTTCAATCAAATGTGAGAAATGAGGTTTCCAGCCCCATCATGGTAGAACGAGCTTGGTCGTTTGATGCATCAGCAAAGCCAACCAACGAGAGGGTACGTGGCACGCTGATCCATACGTACAAAAAAAAAAAACCTTTACCCGCACTGTTGGGAAGAGATGCAGCTTGATATCTGACCCCTTGTCTTGTACACACCTCTGGACCCAATGGTCATCCAGGGAATCGCAGATGAGATAAGTTGGCCGGTGTGTTTGACCCTGTCACCGGGATCTCGGCTAGCCCACGATCTCTCTGAGGCTTAGGCCCAAAGAGAGAGGAGGCCCATGACGCAGAACCCCGCGGCCTGCAGGAACTGTGCCTCAACGATACGGGACCTGAAGGGCTGATGCCTGTCGATCGCATCGAGTGATTAGTGCCGGGGGGGGGCGTGGACCGGTCAATCCTCGAGAGCGTCAGTGCGCGGCACATACAACAACATGAGGCAGGAAATGGTAACAAGCTCACGATGATGCTGCCCTGGTCTTGTTCTGTTTCTGTTTCTGTTTCCGCTTCGTTTCTTTTTCCTTGTTGTCTCGGTTCCCTCGTGTCCGCCACAATTTTCATGGCTGAAACTCGCAACCACCCGCCTACCTGGCAAACCCTAATCAGAATCTTACCACCCACCCACCACCGAACCATTCTTAGATAAGCCCGAGAGGGGTGGTGTTTGTGCGCAGAACGGGAGCCGTAAATGCGGACGGGGAAATTGACCATCGCCCACGCGACAAGCCGTTGAGTCGTGCTGAGAACTTGGGCGCGTTGATCTATTCCCAAATCATGGATAGACTCTCGCTTGGCTTTTCTTCTTCTTCTTCTTTCCCTTGCTATCTTTATCTCATGTGAAAGAGGGGCTGTTTGTTGTTAGTGCTGAAGGCAAGGGGTTGAAGCTGATGGTTGATGCCAAATCAGACTACTTTGTTGCTCGTAAGACAACGCCCGCATGATCCAAGCATTGTTGAGTCGACCTGTCGAAACGGACAACTGACACTTCTTGGTGTCTTTCTTTGGTACGGGTTCCGAAATGAACACTTCGAGCTATATTTCGGCTCGCCAAGTATTAAAATGTGAAAATTTTAAACAGTAGTGGAATACTTTACCGGTTTGCAAAGTACAGAAATATTCGATTCTTATTAGTGCCGCACTGCCCTTGCTATCCTAGCCCTTTTGCGTGTCCAGGGCTACAATGAGGCAATGATCCCATTCCCCCTCTTGCTTGAGATATCTAAACCGCCCCTTAGAGATCTATATTCTTGGGTAATATTTGGTACTGGAGCATTATTATGCAAGAGGCGCAGACCAGGGTAGTTGAGAGAAGCTCTCACACATCTTCTTCACGTCTCGCTGTTATGCGTCCGTCTCTCCGCAGGTCAGACCTGGCGTGGTGGTGGGCTGTCAAATACATTGATGCATACGAAATATTAATGCACGGTGATGCATCATGGATTTAAATATATTGTATAAATTTAATAAACAAAGCCAACATAATTAGTGAGTTGCGTATCCTGACGTTTGAGACCAGTCTTGTTCGTCATTTTGCTTTGAGAAAAGGATTGTCATTTAGCGGTTTGATTCGGCGAGTAATGAACGAAATTCAATTTTGCAGAAGAAAGAAGACAGAAGAAACCTGTAAGAAAGACAATAAGCCAGTAATCCGGCCCATATCAGCTCCTGCAGCAGTTGGTTCAGAAGTCGAGAACGATGGCCGGGATTTCAAGTCCGCTCAAGTCAACGGCAGCGCACTGCTGAGTAGATGCGCACGGCGCAAGCGTCAATAAGTTTTCCTGGTGTATCTGCTCCAGATATTCATCTGGATCAAAGGTGAATGAATCAAAAACAAAGGGCGATTGGAAACTTGAACCACTCCCAACCGAGTCCGAGTCAGTACTGCATAGGCTCGATTCTGTATCTAGGCTGCTCTGTCGCCAGGCCCCCATGCCATCCTCACAGCCCTGCGCCAGGTCCGACTTGGCAGATCTTAGGCGAAATCGAGTTTCCATCTCCTCGACCAGACTATTGAGCAACGTTGAAACCTGAGCCTTGTTCCCGCTCTGACACTGCGCAGCCTTGAGAAATCTCGAGGCGGCAGGAGAACCCTCGCGATACCAAAATTCCCGGATCATCCCGACAACTTCCTCCACTACATTGCCGAGGCGCCCATCTGGCGGTTTGGTTTCCTCCCCAAATAATGTGGTCCAGATGTCGTTCCACTGCTCGTTGTACGTCATTGTCTTGGGAACCCGTTGTGAAAGGCGATTCTTTTTCTCGACCGAAATGCCATGTTTGCTGATGGAATAAAATTCCTTCTTGCAAGTGTGACGACTCTCGTGCAGATCTGCATCTTCCTTCAACGCAAAGCCCTGGTAGCACCTGGAGCAAAAATATTCGGGTAGAACGTGTCTGCGTCTGATATGCTGCTTCACGTCCGTAGTCCGCTGTAGTTTGAGGTGCATGCATTCCAGGTGTCGAATTGGGTCGAACTTGACAAATGGGCATGCCCATGTGGTTTGGTCTTGGGATTCATTCCCTCCTGCCTCATCATAGTCTGGACTGTTTCCAATGTGTCCATCAGACTCGTAACCTCTCCGGCGCCGTTTTGTTTGGGCATTTGAACCAATCATATCATGACCCAGCCGTTTCGGGCACCCGTCGTGATTGTTACTTGATACATCAAGTTCCAAAGAATGAGGGGGTGAAGACGGTGTGTCGGAACATTTCGGCATTGGTGGAATGTTTATTTGCGTCTTGATGTTCCGACCAGATCAATGCAGGCGTTTACGTGCTCGCGAAGTGGCTTACTTGACTGAACACGGTGGACAACCTGCCCGAATGTTTTGCGGGTAGCACCAAGGAGCAGTAAATGATGAGTTTTACTTTCGAATTTGTTATCGTGTGCTTGGAAGATGAACAATATAAAGCCCATGTAGACAAGACCGTGACAGTGCCTGCTGCTAGGTCGCAGACTATGGCAGCTGCATGTTGTAGGGGGCCTCAATATTTACATGCACTTTATTATCAATACTTGTGCGTGTCATTCACTAAGCCAAATCCATCATCCCGCTATATTTCCGGGGTTGGATTAAATTGTGTGATGGTACAACCGGATGGGTAGGTCAAAGTTCTACCGAAATCCGACGCCATCAAGGGAATATTGCTACCTTGCGAACAAGAGTGAGATGGGCGTTAAAATATTGCTTAGTAGTTGGCGTCAGATGCGAGAAAATCATGAGGTACAATGATGAGATTTTACGTCAGGGCAACACCACGGAAGCACTTCGAGACCTGAAGACGAGGAAGGAGAGAATACGGTAGATCTCGTCACTGGCCACACTTAAAATCGGTCGGCTAGGTGGCTTATTTCACGCGTGTTCCACCATGACAACGCCCAATAGTGAGAAATCTCGTTGTTGCTTCGCATGGACCCGACGGCCTGTCACGGCGTTTAGCGAGGGCCAGGACTGGCGTAACTCATGATTTTCCAGGTTGAAGCTTCTGTGCACCGCCCGCATCGCAATGAGACTTGACAGACCGATCATTCACGCGGGCCCAATGACGGGGCCGTGAGTTCTGATGCCTCCGTCTACTTTCTGACCGCACACATGCTGAGTGACGGTGTGAGCCACCAATCCTGAAAGAGGCATTAACTGAGAAACGGGCGCCAACCAAGGAGAAATTCCGAAATTATTTGGCACGTGGAAATTTCTTGGGAAGAACCGAGACCCTCTAAATTCTTGTTCGGCATAGCATCGTTTTGCGGCAATTGGTGTGTTGCATTAAAGATACCACAAATGTGGTGGTGTTACCCAAGCCGCATGATGGGGCCTGCACTCGACCACAAATGTGGTGAATGAGTATCTGGCACCATGATTGGCTTGCCAAACCTACTGTAGGATTGGAAAGAAGCTGATGGAAGTTCAACATACGCCCAAAGCATACTGCGAGCCACAAGATAAATAGAGGGCAGGTTTCTTTAACTGGTTCCTGATACATTACAGGCATCGTCATCCAAGTCTCGCATGCCCAGCGAGCGCCGATAGTTACAACCACAAGTGCCCTCTATTTTATTTGCATTGAGCACAGCCAGGAATCACGGGCAGTTTGCTGTCAAAAGTCGGCTGGAAACGCTATAAAATACTATGAGCAGGCTCGAAGGCTTGGAAGCGTGTGCTTTGTTGAAAGATGTTGGTGGGTAGTGTAGTATCCACTGTTTATGTGCAGGTTCCTAAACGTAGTGTTTTTTTTAGGTAGTATTTCCAGTTCATTCCCCAATGATATTCCCCCACAAATGTGAGATGAATCGCAGTACATAGCTACCACAGTCATGATAGTGACATTAAGCATGACTTTATTATTATTATTTATTTTGTAGTGGCTTTGGGACTTGTTTACCACAAATGAGGACACCGTGTGTCGAATCACGGAGCGGCGACAGAGCCGCTGAGCCTCACTCGACCCAAACGGACTCTCAAAAAGACGGACTAAAGACATCGAGTTCGTGGTCATTTCCATAGCATATTATGCGTGATCTAAATCCATTCTTCACTTATTTGTGTTCATTGCTTGATGTTGAGTAACCATCATGTTCTGCGCCCCCTTTCAGAGTTGTTCTCCCCCGGTTCCAGATGGCAAGAATAATTTCATTGGCTCTTGGCACTGGGCAGTCAAACGGGATTCAAGTCTGGTTCGGCTCAATACCCCGCTCCGGAAGGTCCCAGTATTCCAAGCGGCCCAGGATGTCGTCAAGAGAGGTGGAAAGCCGGGGTTGTTCTCTCGCGGCATCTCGGAGGACTGGCTACAGCCCAGAACCTCTCGGACCCAGAAGGACGTAATACTCAAGGGTGAGTCCCCAAAAATATAGTGCAAAAGTTTCCAGTACATCGCGCTAACATCTGCTTCTCCCAGGCCCTGTCACCCACGATACTCACAACTCTATACTGTCGTCAACTGTGCATCGACGTGCCCTAGTGTCTGCTCCCAGCAGCGCTGTAATTTTGCAAACCACTTTCTACCACTTCCCCGAAAGCAAAGATCATGTGATATTCTTGCAGGGGAGAGTTCTTTATGGACATGCGTCGCGTCAAAGCGGACCCTGTTTTCCCGTCATCCAGACCTATGCAGAGCCATCCAAGAAAAATCAGAGTGACCCACGTCCCATTCCCGGCATTGTGGCTTTTGGAGGTTCCTCCACAACATCAGCCAGCCAAAAGCATGTTACTTCTGGTGGTAAACGGGATAAGAGCAAAAGGCAACGGCGCGAGACTCACCTTAGCAATGATCCCAGCGACAACCCTGATCACAGTGGAGATGGCGATGACATATCGTCAAACGAAGATAGTACTCAACCATCCGATGGAAATGAGCCAGATTTACTATTTGCTTGCCCTTACTTTCGAAACAATCCCCACAAGCACCAGGGCTGTTTGAAGTACGAAATGAAACGGTATACGGATGTATCTCAGCATTTAGAGCGGATACACACACATCCATATTATCAGTGCACCACGTGCCAATCTCGTTGGAAGAGAAAGAAACAAAAATCTGCGAATCTATACGACCAACATGTCCGAGATTGTCTTTGTGCGGCTACCGCACGGACGAATCAAAATGGCTCGTGGGAAATGTCTTGGGAGGATTTTCAACGCTGCACTCTGTCAAAAAAGCACGAAAGTCCAGAGGGGATAGAACTCATGCGCCGCAAGTATAAAAACAAACATATAAAGGAACAAGACAAGTGGTTTTTTACTTGGGACAAAATCTTTGATGAGCCTCGGCCATCATCGCCTTATCGCGATACCATCCTTAATGAGGTGGCCTGCCTATTTTCCCAAGGATTTGACTCTGGCGTGTCTGGGCTGGGACCAAACGAAACACGCATTGTGATCGAACAACTTGAGAACTTCGCAATGAATGGTGTTCCGTTGAATCATTGGCAACGCTCTCCTGAGGTGTCATCCACCATGTCACAGACCCGACCATCCCACGGACCGTCACAAGACACGGTGACCCGACATGGGAGGATTCAAGTAAACGACCAGACCCGAAGCCTCCAACACCCGTCTACCTATAATTTGCGTGCATATAATCTTCGGAATAGGCTAGGCAGCACAAGGCCCTTCGGCCCCCAGGGAAACCGCTCTGATGTCCAGGTAGCCCCTGACCCATACGTTGGTTCAGAGCTGAGATGGACCCTTGCTACGAGTCCAGAAAATATGTCAGCTGCACATTCCCCTGTTGCTTCCGGGAGACAAGCACAAAGTATCCCCGAGAACGTCACATTACTAAACCAAATGCCTGCTTTGTACGGCTGTGGTGGCGCAGTGAACCACCCGGCTCAAAACCGCAATGTTAGTTATGCTCAAGACTCAAGTTGGGCATTTGAGATGCCTTATGGTGATTCATTGATTCAACAAAACATGATAGGGCTAGGTATCCATGCACCATTCTATGCGTTCGATCCTCAATTTTGTTGGAATCTAGCAGGGGCCTCACAGTGGCCACATGACGAGCATCGACCGCTACACCAAACGAGCTATCCTTTGACTGGTCATGCAGCCAATTTCACTTCAGAAATCCCATCAGGCTTCCAGCATAGAAACCGCATGTGCCGAAGTCAAGAGATTGTCTCTACAAATAGTCTCGACCATGGTTTTACCATGGCCGACACCCCACCATCACGCCAAGAAAGGCCTGTGTCTTGGAGCCAGACTCCAGTCCTCGGCGCTAGTGACCTGAGCATTGATTTAGCGGCACAAGTAGACAACTATCCGTCGCCTTACGTTCCAAATAACTTTTCGGGCCGCCCTGTTCCTCCCCCTTTCCCAATGACCACACCCCTCGTCTCGCCTGTTGATCAGCCGTCAAGCCAGGTATTCGAGTCTTCTGGCAGTTCCAGCTTCGCTTTTCCTATATTTGAAGCCTTCCAGCACAGATAAATCATGCTTAACATCCTGCTTGATATCTGCGTTGCGCATAACTCGTTATTTGACACACATCGTGAGCCTGTGTTCAAATGGGTTCAGAAAAGCATTGATGACCCGCGTTGGAGTCAACTGGTTCTATTAAGATAAAAAATACATCCTAAGGAATGATGGTTAACACTGTTCTTGACTCGTGAGGGTATAGTTTGGATGATGCGGAAGGTTTATGTCGATTGTTCTTTTTTGTTGAGGCCAAAATCTTTCATACAACCAAGTGGTCATCCTTGTGGCCTAGATGAACCTGTTGAGTCTGCCACTAGCGTTTTACGCGAAAAGAAAAAGGGTTCAACCGCTGTAATTTCGCATACTTTTCATACCCAAGATGAACTTTTACGAAATTGAATTTCGAGTTATTTATATCCAGTAAAAAGAACAAGCGGCAGGCCACCAAGTAATCCAGGGACCAGGCCACAAAGATGATATACAAATAATCTTTAGCGATAATCAAAACAGTCTTTTTGATACGGGAAAAAGGAGGTAGCCCTAGCACACTACGCCAAAAGGTCTACCTGTGCCTCGGTTGGAGTACACAGGATGATTAGGGCCTATAAGGCATGGAGACCGTATCACTTTTCACCCTAACCAAAAATAAAAACAAGTTAATATACTCTGATAAGACGAACTCTTTTCTTGTAAGTCAAAAGCAAAATTCGCTCCTTAGTACTTGGAACAGCTTTTTTGCTTTCCTGAAACTGATCGTGTGTATGACAATAAAGGGTAACGAGATATGTTTGATGACTTTGCGACTTCGTGACTTCCCCTACACCCATTTGACGACTTCTCACTCTGCGAGCACACAGACATGTGCCCCTAATGTTGCTGTCCGAGGTCGACCATCATAATTATCATGCAGTCGCTGTTTTCGGTTTCCATTTTCCTCCAGCCTCAGGAGTATCCTTGGTCCTTATCTCCAACTGAACACCCTCAATGCGCTTCTTCGAAGACTGATATTTCTCACTTATTTTGTCAAGGAGACCCTTTAGAGTCGTTTTTGCCAGTGCGGTCTGCATTTCATTGTTGTTCTCATGGCCACCCAGCAAGCCCTGACTCTTGAGGAATTTGCTGATGCAGCGCAGCCCATAATCCCTCCAGTAATCCCGAATCATAGATGCCTCTAGACCATGGTTGCTTTCTAGATAGAAAGAACCCAGAGGCTCAGATTCGGGAAAGACGATTGCCCAAACGCGTTTGCAGCGTGCTGTCTCACCAAGGCGTGGTTTACTTCGCTCGGTTAGTTTGAACCACTGATACTGATCGATCCCATCAATCGTTCTCCTATCACAAATTGTGCAGGTCCTCTTTAAGATGTGCCTGTCGCGGTCTGCCACGCTATTAAAAATTCGATAGCACATCGGGCAATACGGGGGCTTCATGTGATGCCACCCCAGGTGTTGGATTAGTCTGTCAACCGACTTCAAGTCGTGTCGCAATAGACAGCTTTGGTACTTTTCAGGGTTAGATGCGTAGAATGGGCATGACAAGTGAAAGTATTTGGTGGGATAGGGTGCGCCAAGAGGTTCGGCATCATTACCTTCACAATCGTCTTGGAACTGTCTGGGCTGCGGTACCAAATCTGATGCCCTGGGGCGCCTACAAGGAATATAGTCATCAGGGGGAGCTGAATATCTCACAGACGCCATCCATCGTTGAGCTAGTCCATGTGAGAATTTTAATGCATTTTCTCTGAGGTTTTGAAATCTATACCTATGAGCAAAGGTAGCCATCAGTGGCAAATTGTGTCATACTTGCTATCCCAAAATTCCGTATTATGAACATCCTCCTCAGATTGGCTCTCGACACTTAAGTAACTCTCGTCTGATTCACTCTCAGAGGAGCTACGTGCCGACTCACACTCCGCAGAGTTTCTTTTGTGGATGATGCGTCGTGAATCACAGTGCTGACTCGAGGATTCTGACTCAACAGACCGGCTCCGTTTGGTACCTGCCAACGTACAGATGCCTGGCATTGAAGATGCATGTTCATTGACAGGTCTATCCCATTCTTGAATCACCACTCCTTTGCTTTGGTTTGTGTCATGTTGCGCTCTTGTGACTGTGGGTCGGTGATTGTAGCGGCTTGCAGATAGAGGTAGAAAACGTCGACGAGTCATGCTCATCGATCAATTTAGACACGGGAGGTGACGGCATGGAATATTGGGTAGGAATAGTAGATGTTAAGAAAGAATTGACCTGGGTGGCAATGGTGAACCAAGGTTGAGTATGCTGATTTAAATGCGTTTTGCTTTGTATGACTTGGCTTCAGGGAGCGGGGCGAAGCACACAGCTGTGTGCACAGCTGTTGATCAGGCTAAGTGGTGCATCGGTGATGAGCACACAACTGTGGCTTCGTGCGAGGAGACTGTGTGCCATGCCAATCATGCAATGGCATTTCGCGATGTGACAAATGACTTACCACGGCGGGCACTTCTTCATTGGTCACGTCGCGAAGCCGACCGAAGCTTAGCATTGGTGGCATGGTCCAGTTTTTATTCCCCCTCTCTGCCAATTTGACCGATCCTACGTACATTTTGGTCACACGTCATTGTAAGCGTGTGGTCTTTTTTTTTTAAAAAGCCCAGTGATTATTCCCACATTTTCACATTCAGAGGTTGAAATGAAAGCCTTGCTGATTGATGGCGCAAAAGCGGGCGGGTTTACCTCATCCTTCTTCAACGTCGAGTCGACATCATCTTCGGCCACGGGCATGTATCACTCCATTTCACATCTGTGAGGCCCCCCAACTGCAACCAAAAGTCAGATGGTTAGCGGCTGTATGCAGTCCTACCTCGAAAGGCGGTCATCCTCGGTTTGTTTGAGATATTTCTTTGCATCGTCTGTCGCTCGCTTTGCTTACAGATTCCATGAAATTAACCCTCATCGGGCAGGATTGAGAATTTAAACAGAAACATTGAAATAATGCAAGCCTTGCAGTTTTACTATAAGATGAAACTCAAATCGAGTCGCAAGTGATTGCCTCGTGTATGAAATGATATGCGACAGTGGGCGCTACCGGAGCATTTTGTCATCACCCACGGTGGACAATGAAACAACACCGTCAGTACGTTGGCAGTGCAATTGTATTGATTGAATTATGAACGGGTCTATCCATGACCTCCAATAAAGAAGTGTTTCGGCGAACAAAGCTCAGGTCCATGAACAAAGCTATATCCCGTGAAAGACAAACCTGTGACACAGGAACCTGGACGTGAAGGGCATCTGAAAGAATTATAAATTGCCGTGAATTTGCAAACTCCCTGCTCATCTGCATCTTAAATTTTGAGTAGTGCATGATGTTTACCAACACGAAAATTGTCATGAAGGATCAAAGCGATGCTGAGCCAGCTCAACTCACCTTTGGCGTAGGTCTAGAGTTCAAATCCTCAAGCCTCCCAACACGCACACTATTGCCTCCAAGCTCGGCGCGGGACAAAGTGGTCGAGCAAATGAGAAAACTCACCGATCTTCCTGTTACAAATGCATGCGGTACCCACGGCGACGATGGGGATTGTCCCAACTGCAACCCCGACTACCCTACTCGCAGGGGGGCACAAGAATACCTGTGCAGGAGAAAAGTCCTGGACAGCAGAAAGCCGCCGAGCTTGAGGCACAAGATTTGGAGCGGCATCGGAATTTCCACTCCCGTCTTTGACTCGAGAGAGCTAGACGAGGGATTGCCAGAGGCGAACAAGGTGATTGGAGCCCTTTGTGGGGTGGACGCCGAAATCACCGCCAACGTCTCTTGCGGGCTCCACGTCCACATTGGCACGTCCGACGGCATGACTCTTTTGCTGGCCCAAAAAGTCACCACGCTCGCTATAGTCCTAGAGAATAGTCTCTTCAAATACCTCGTCGCTCCTTCCAGACTCGGGCAGCGAAATGCCTACTTCATTCAGCAGTGGTCTCGCTTGGCCCACGGCCACGTTCCCATCGACCAAAGGAATCAACATGTGCCCCCATTGATGAATGATCACATTCCTAATAGCGGCGAATTTGATGCAGCACACTGGAATAGCTACAGGCCCGACGTATTCTTTAGACTCTTCCAGGGGATCTGGGGGCGGACGTCTTTGCAGGGACTCAGCGGGGCGCTTCAAACGGAGGGAAAACCCGAGTCCGCGGGGTTTTCCATGTCGCTGCGAGACCGTGAGGGAATGGCAGTGGATTGCCAAAGTGACAGTGACTTGGAGCACAGCCAGACCACTGTTGCATTTCGGTATATGCAAATGAGCTTCGACGTGGACCTGATCCAAAACTGGATCGACATCCTTTTCCGCATTGTGCAGATTGCTCAGCTGAATGCGGCCGAGTTCAGAGAGCACCTGGAATTCATCTTGGAATTGATCGAGAGCGCTTCCAGCGAAGGTGATGTTCCGGTTTGGCAGGTTCTTCTGGCAGACGCCCTCGGGCTTGAGCATAAAATCCCAGAGTGGAGAGAGCAGATTGAGCGGTATGAAAAGGATGAGAATATCTCGTTTCTGGATGAGCACGAACTCTTGCGTCCTGAATCTTATTTTGCCAAGAAACGCCTTACCTGGAAAAATACATAGTAGTGAGTTTCTGAGCCGGCCTTGGAGAGCAAATACTCACTGATAAGAAAGAGGTCAAGCAAGACGATGATGTGGGTGACGGGTGGCCCAGATCAAATGCGATTACTGATGCATACTGAACGAGGGCATATATTCTGTAAATTGATCGCACTTATACCCTCGATTCAGTAAAAAAAAAAAAGTCAAGCGCTTCCTGTACCTGAAGATTTGAGGATAGAAAATACACGCTGGGTGGAATTAGACGGCATACGTTAGAATAAAACTTTCTCCCCAGCCATAAACAACAGGTTTATTATCTCATGCGCAAGTGCAAATTTCGTTGTAATGTCCGTATTCCTTGGATTATTAATGATAAAACTAACGTACATCACACCAACAACACCACACCACCACTGCATCAAGAGAATGGGCCGGGACTTGGCCGGACATGGCCCCACCTTGACACGGAGTGGGGCCGGACGAAGCATCATGAAGACGGCATACCAGCGATCGCAGCCAATTAAAGATGACTCCAACATCTCGTACACAGCACCTCCGCATCTCCCCTCCAAGCATGCTTCAGATGGTCCCCTTGGCATCCCCTTCCCTCGCCCGCTCCGATCCCTCGGCCACAACCCTGGCACCGCCGCGGTGCGGCCCGGGGGCCTGCCAGCTCATGCTCGGGGGCGCGCACGTCTCGGCGCACTTGACGCAGGCGAGCTCGCTCTTCTTGTAGCTGCCCTTAATGACGCGCTTCTCGTCAAAGGCGTAGCGCGGGCAGTGCATCGTCGGCGTCGCGCCGCGCCCGTGCAGCCGCCGCTGGTAGTCGCACGCCGCGCCCAGGTCGTCAATGGCGAAGAACATGTCCATGAGGTGGAACACCTCGCCGCCGACCGCGGCTCGCCCGCGCGACATTTGCGGGCACTCGGCGCCCTTGGCGCACGAGCACACCATTTGCTGGAACGAGTATGTGCACATGTTGTCGTCGCCGCCGTCGTCGTGTAGTTGGGCGTCTTGTCGAGTGTGAAGATGGGGCCCCGGGTTTTGCAAGTCAGGCTGGACTGCCTCCCACGTCTAGGAGAGACTCCACAACCTAGTGCTGGCATGTATTGGCCTTCTTTTCGTTGTCGTGGATCTCGTCGAATATATGCTGAATTTGCAGATATCCTGAAATTGAGTTCCTTTTCTTTTTTTTGTCTTCGTTCTCGGATGCTCGTACGAAAAATATTTGGTTGAACGCGCTGCCATCGTTCCAGGGCGGTCTGAAAGATCTTCTTTATTCTTCTTCGTCCCGCAAATTGAAATGCCGACGTAGCACAGCAAAAAGAAAAACGTCGCCATTTGTTTGTGCTCCCGTGCCTTCATCCCCGAAGCTCACCCGGCAAGCCGTGACGCCAGCGAGTGCAGACGACCGGCCAAGAGGCACAAGTGTTTGCGTTGCGTCTGCCAGAGCACACAAAAATGCAGTGGCCCGCTCGAGCGGATAGGCACTGTGAGGCACAGCGGGAGGACGCCGGGCTCGGTCCGAGAACCGCGCCGTCTGAGCTGTCATGTTTGTTGGGCAAACAGGAGCAACCGCCCGGCGGGAGCATCCTGGATGTGCTATTTACACGGCTATGGGGTAGCAGAGGAACTTTTGGCAATATCACAAGCTGTAGCACAAGAGATTAGGACCCACTGGAGCTTACGCTGTCTGTGTCATCGCTCTGGCTGCAACATTGCCAAATCCCAGACGCATTCTCGAGTTCGTTCTTGCACAACCGTACCCTCAGGCTAGCTTCCCCGGATTTATCTCGCATCCCATCTTGCGCAGAAACGAGTTTGAACATGTCAGGCTGGGCCATTACCACGTGATTGATTCGTGTCAGGGACTGCGTTGGCCACAGCACATAAATAAGGCTACTGTTTCCAAGCCTTACCCTATCTTTTTTGCATTGCCAGAGCTTATCCCAAGTTACGGCAGTTACTTGTCTTTTTGGTCAGGACGAAAATATTTTACCGCCAAACTTATTGAAGGTTATTTGTATGCCACCTTTGTGACCCAGTTCCCAGGCCACCCAGTTGAGCCTACTGCTTGTTTTCTGACTGGAAGTAAAAGATGCCGTAGTGATATGAATCATATATAGGAGATGGAGTCGATTCGATTGTAATTCTAGCCAAGATTAATCGCAAAACACAATACGGGTATCGTGTTGATGTTATCACAATAAAATAACCCCTCAAGCTTTTCTAGGTGCATCGAGGAAGGCGATAGAGGTCAGCCATGCAGGTTGGTGTTAAGGTTCACAAAAGCCTGAATTCAACAAACCGGAGATAGCTCTCCATTCAGTTTAAAAAGACATTCTCGTTTCTGAATTGGTGCTTTTCTCCCCCAAAACATCAAGATACAGCTCAGCACCTGCGCACCAAAAAACTTCAGAAGTTATCCTACAACACCGCGTCCAACCTTGATATACTTACACACGATGCGCTTTTCAAGGATTCTCACCACCACGGGCATATTTGCAACTGCCATTGCCTCGGGTGCCAACATCGTCGCCGCCATCAAGAAGATCGACAATAGTGCCACCAGCCTCAGATCGACCGCCGCCTCCTGGGATGGAAGCCTCCTGAGCGGGTTATCCATTGGCGCCAGTGCAGATAGTCTCCTCTCCAACACCAACGCCAGCATCAATGTTGTCAATGCGTCTGCTCAGCTGTCCGAGGCCGAGGCCGCTCAGGTTGCGATGGTGATGAAGGAGCTCGCCGACAACGTCGAGGCCACACACGGCACAATTATCGCCGCCAAGCCCAAAGTCACTGCCCTGGGCCTCCAAGCTGCAATTTTGAACAGCTTCAAGCAGCAAAGGACTGCCGTTCATGGGCTTGTGGCCGCTGTCATCTCAAAGACGCCTGCGTCGCGTCACTCTGAAGCTCTGGCACAAACTCAAAGGATTGACCGTGCCTTTGCCGAGGTGATTAAAGCATATTCCTGATCGCCTAATGATTCCACGCCATGAGTTCACAATTCTCGGGACAAAGTACCTCCCGTCCCGCATTGGGCTGACCTACGCGGCGCTCGTCGAAGCCTGCCTCAAGGTGCTCGATAAGCCGAGCGGGCTGAGCCCTGAGATTCCAGACTTTGCCAAGCTGAATGAGAAGGAAAAGGGCGTTGCGTTCAAGGGGCTCGTTTTGTCGTCGTTTCCTTCTCTGGCCTGAGTAAACGGCCACCACTGCAGCAGGGCGTCGTACCACAGCAGAAAATGCAATAGAATAAACAAGTTAAATAAATCAAAGAAAAAAACTATAAGGTTATGGCCCTCTATGCAGTTGTCTTTCCCTAATCCTTTCTTATTTTCTGCTGATCTTCTTCCTATTTCATATTCTGCCTGCCATCTTTAGATTCATAGATGTGCTCCTTACGTCGATCAATGTCGAACATCATTTCCTATCACGACATTAGCCAACACATCAATGCATGCAATGGAAATCTGCTCTGTAAACTCTAACGTGATATTTTTTTTTTGATATGAAAATCATGTTTCCCTCAGCTATCTATCTAGTCTACGAACTACACCAATTACATACTCTTTGTCCATGTTGATCTGATATCTCCGAAGCCATCCCTCCCCCCCCCAATTGTCCATTCATTTTTCACATTTTGAATTTCTTTGGGTCGCGTATTAAAACAAAAAAGTCGCTTTCATTATTATCATTTAAATTGCTGCACCTCCTCCCCCTGGCTGGTGAAAAAAAAAAATCCGACGCCTGACTTTACTCCAGGGTGGCGAGCTTGGTGTCAGCCTCGTTGACAACCAGGCGCCAGCCAAAGGGGTCGTCGAGCTTGCCCCGCTGGATGCCCTGGAGGGTGGTGATGAGCTTGGTGAAGAGGGGACCGGGCTCGGCCTGCTCAGCAGGGATGTACTGGGAGACCTTCTCGGTGCCGTCGATGCGGCGGGTGATGGAGCGGATGGGGACGAGGGCGGCGGCAGTGCCGGCGGCCATGACCTCGGTGAAGTTGTCCAGCTCGGTGTACTTGATGGAGCGCTTCTCGACCTTCCAGCCGAAGTGGGCGCCGAGCTCCTGGACGGAGCGGCTCGTGACGCTGTCAATGACGCAGGTGGAGTCGGGGACGGACATGGTGACGCTGTCGCCGTCGACGGTGATGCCGATGAAGCCGCTGGTGCTGAACTCGTCAATCTCCTCGTGGCGGGCGCTGTCGAGGTGCAGGGTGATGCCGAAGCCGTCGGCCTTGGCCCTGTCGCTCCAGCGTAGGACGGGGGCGTAGTTGCCGCCGACCTTTGCGTTGCCGGTGCCGTTGGGGGCGGCGCGGTCAAAGTCCTCGAGGATCAGGGCCTTGACGGGGGCGGAGCCGTGGTACGAGCCCGAAGGCACGACGAAGAGGCAGTAGGTGAACTCGTCGCCGGGCGTCAGGGGCAGCTGGCCGCTGGAGCCGTACATGAGGGGCCGCATGTACATGGCGGCGCCGCTGTCGTGCGGGGGCACGAACTCGGCGTTGAGGGCGACGGCGGCGCGGCACGAGTCGAGGAACAGGTCGACGGGGAACGGCGGCATGGACACGAACTCGGCCGAGTGCTGGAGGCGCACGCCGTTGCGCTCGGGCCGGAAGATGACGATGGACTCGTCGCCGGGCGTGCGGAACGCCTTCAGGCCCTCAAACGCCTGCTGTCCGTAGTTGAGCGCCGGCGACAGCCCATGGACCTTGACGAAGGGGTCCTTGACGAACCGCAGGGGACCCCATTTTCCTGTCGCCTTGGTGTAGGTGGATTCGATGTGACCGTTGACTGTAGGACGCGAACCAGGTCAGTTTTACCCAGGGGGGAGATTGTCTCGTGGTTTTTTTTTTTTTTTTGCTCACCTTCCTGAAGCTCAAAGCCAATGTGCGCCCAATCAATGCCGTCAATGGCGGGAGGGGGGAAAGCAGCCATCTTGGTACGGCTAAGTTTATCAGTTCTTCCGGGCGGACAAAGACAAGTGCGAGCGAGCGAGTGTGACGGCGAATTCAGGTGCAGCAGACAATCACGGGTATCAATCTCGAATGACAGAACAGCTCTCTCCGACCTGGAAAGCTGTCGGGTATAAGTAACAATCCATCCTGACCGCAATTTTAAGCTTTCCTTCCACTATCATGCCTTTGACTCAGCAAATGCGCTCCTCATCCGTCCCTCCATGACAAAACCCCGCGCCGCCGATGTCGCTGGGCTGCTCCCTGCCGCGGGGTCGGGTTGGCGCTGCGTCGCGCCATCGCCCAAGGTTTCGACAGCGGTCCGGCACGTGGGAAAGACATGGCCCCCAGCGGCACACGCCCGCTAATCCGTATCATCCCATTGGCCTCGCGCCCTATCTCACGCTCGGTAAGCCTCCTGACTGGCTGGCCCAGCCCAGCAACCGAGATCCTCCCCGAATCTCCAGCCCAAGCTTGTTCCAAGCATCATTCCCTTCACCGCGCGGCGGCTCCGAAAACTCCGGGGCCTGCTAGCAGCAATCCAAGGCGGTCGGTGCTCGCATAGGATTTCGGTCTCGTTTCAAGAATGGGCGCCGGAATCCGAGACAAAACTGACTGCCCCCCGGTCTCACGGCAACCGGCAACTTGGTGCTGCTTGCTGTCTGAGACATGCCCGGACCGATTGTATCAAGCAGCCGCCGTGCCGAAAACCAGCCTTGCAGCGGCTTGCGCTGGCCGCGGGAGGACCGAAAAAAGCCATACGGCATGCGCAGTGTATACATGCTCAGGAACCGCACGCGATAGATCTTGACGAACCCGCCAATGGCAGTCGTCAAACGCTCTACAATAAGCAACCAGGCTGGCGGAAGCGAGCTTTACGTGTGCCTGCCCACATGCTCGTATTACGTGAACGAAGGGTCCCCGTTAAAAAGCGGGGGGGGGGGTGGAGGAGGGGATCCAATAGGCTCGCGTAACGTGAAAGAGTGTGACAAAAAGTATCACATCCAGAATCCCATTCACCGACGTCCAACGGAAGGAGAGAAGGGCTGTCGATTTTCGGAAGCTACGGGTTTATCGTAGAAGCTTACATGGTTGGGGCTGGGGGGAGGCGGCGTGGGTGGGGGTTGGAGGAATATATTGCGATTGCCACAGCACCTTGTCCTTGATAGTTCTAATTGACTTCGAGTGCTTGGCAGATTGGATCCACAATTGCGAGATGGTTTAATAGTGGTTTCATAACTCGGAACCAGAGCCGGCTTTTCGGTCTTGACAAAGAAACTATTTTGGTGGAAAATAGCAAACTGAAACGAGGCAGCGTGAGTCGAGATGGCCTAGAGAAGAAAAGGAATGCGGCTTGACAAGGCAGCCGACGTCAGTTCCACCTGGCTGGCTGGCATTGCAGCAGTTCCTTTTCTGACTGCATAGAGTTCTTCCATCTAGTAACCGGAGATGTTGCATGTAATAAACACATGGTCTTCTAACGCTACCAGTACATGAAATCCAAACCAGATCCTTCCTGGACCGGATTGGAGATGAGTCCCTTTATATAGTCGTTCTCAACAAGACCATCATGGCGAAACTCCTCCTGTTATTCGAGACAGCTATTACTCTTCTCCGGGTTTGACAAGCAGCTTCTTTCCGTGAACTGTCCCATCCTTGAGCCGCCGCAATCCCGGTCCCAATTCGGGCAAGCCTCCATCGAGCATCTCAGTTGGGTGTCCCGTGAGCCAGCCCTGCGCCAACCCGTAGCCAAACAGTCGGCAGAATTGGTGAGCGAAACACTTTTGATCATCCGAGCCGTGCTGTGCGAGCCCCACGTTTATCTCACCCCCGCCGATGTTGCCGGTAATCTTGGAGCCGAACTGGACCGTGGCAACCAAGGGCTTCCGTCCAGGACACGCCTCCTCGAGCCCCGGCTGCGTTCCCAAGGCATCCTTCAGCACGCCAGTGTATTCGGGGGCACCGTCCTCGTTAGTAGCCGGGTCCAGTCCGTGCCAAGCAGGCCCGCAGCCCGCCGATGCGATGGCCGATTGTATCCCGGCCACCAGCCTCTCCCGCGGCTGTCTGTAATCGATCATGATGTCTCCCTTTTCCGGCCTGAGAAGACTGCCCACCATCTCGGTTGAGTTCCCCGCAGTCGCGATGATGGGGTGTATTTGCGAAGCTTTGGCGAGTTTTATGGCAAACGCTCCAATGGCCGTGCCCGCGCCGTGGATGATCAGAGGTCCGCTCTTGGGAAGACCAGCCGACCACGGAGGTGGGAGAGAGAGCACATCGAACAGTCCATAGGCTGCCACGAGAGCTGCCATCGGAATTGTAGCTGCCTGTACAGCGAAACAGTCAGCCAACACCTCCGGTCATAGGATGTATTTTCGGTGAAAGAAGCAGGCGTACCTCTTCAAAAGTGGTCTGGGGAGGAATATGAAAAGTAGTCGATGCGGGAGCAAGGGCGTACTCGGCAAAGGAGCCATGAGGACCCCCAATATCATGCATTGCAGCCACCCTGTCTCCGGGCTTAAATTCGCACACGCCGTCCCCCACGGCCTCGACTGTGCCTGCTAAGTCGTCGCCGGAGTTTAGAGATTGCTGAGCAAACGTCGGCATCTTCCAGTCCTTCGGGTTCGTACCTAGACCTTGGTTAATCGCTAGAACCTCCCCTAAATAGAATATGCATACCAGATACAGCGACCTTGATCAGAACCTCGCCTGGCTTGGGAGAAGGCATCGCGACATGGCGGATTTCAACCTGCAAGTCCGGGGTTATGAAAGCTTCCTTCATGACTGAAGTGTTGAATGGTGTGTATAGAATATAGGTAATTGTTTCAAAAGCATTAGTTTGTTCACATTACATGGTTGAAGAACTACGTGGTATATATATGGCGAGCAGCCGAGCAAGCTGGGCGCTTTCTACTTCAATTCGGAATGTCGGACTGCTAGTCGCCCGCACCGGATCTACCAAGGCAATCAATTCAGGTACGAAAAACAAATTCATCATCAATTTTTGCGGCAAGACAAATGTTAATTAGAAATCTGCCAATACCAGGCCAGGAAGGTACGGCAAGTTCTGAATATTTTTCCCTATATGGCCTGTGAGACTCAATCCGATTTATAACATCAAGACAAATTCGAGCTTCTCCGACGTCCTCAGAAAGCTTAAGCCCGCAAACCAGATCGGTTTATCAAGAGGGAAAAGTGGGCAGGTGGGGACGCTAGAATGGGAATATGTCTTCTCGATGCCGATTTCTAATCGAGCATGGGCCAACCAGGATGGATCGCGCAGCGCTGCCGTTGAGGCTCAGGCGGTTGAGGTTCAGATAGTCAAGGCTCAAATATATAGGTTATAATCCATCTAGTCATTGCTCAATTCCATGGCAGTTTTAACGCCACATCACAAAAGGTGAACACACAATCCTGACTCATTTACAATGGCACGAGCATACGAACTGGTTCTTCTTGGAGCCACCAGCCACACAGGCAAGCTCATGGCCGAACACCTCACCCGGCATGCACCAACCGACCTTTGCTGGGCTCTAGGGGGAAGATCGGAAGACAAGCTCACTCGTTTGGACGCGCACCTCCAGAGACTAAACCCCGACCGCGCTCAACCAGGCATGTCAAGAACTGCCAAGACTGCTCTTCTCCAGCTAACAGGACCAGCCATTGAATTGTTTAGTCTTGACGAACCAAGTTAGAAAAGAAAAATTAATGTAGCTCTGCAGAAGTTCCGTGGCATCGAACGATGATTGAAAAGTTTGATGCAATCGCGAAGGAGACTGGGGCTATTGTAATTCACCACCCAAACACACACACACAAAGGCCATCCCAAGGACTCCCCATGGCTAACTTGAACCTCAGAACAGATAATTCCCCAAACAGGCTCGGGCAGCGCACCCGCAGACCTCACCGTCTACCTTCTGGCCAGCCATATACGCCAGACGCTCGGCGCCGGAACTCTCCAGGTCATCAGCGGGTCCGAGTTCGACATGTACAGCGGCGCCCACATGGCGGAGTGCCACCTGCCCTTTGCCATGTCGCCCGTTGAGCCCGGCCCGCGGGCGCCGCCTCCCCACCGCAGCGGCTGGGAGGGCTTCCTCGGCATCGGCCGCGACGAGTCCCTGGGCGCCCTGACGGACTTCGAGCAGGCCGTCATCGACAGGCCGCTGGTGGAAAGGAGCTGGGGCTTGCTCGACGGCGGCAAGCTGTACGGTGCCAGTTTCCAGTACGACGAGCTCAGGCTCGCCGCCGGGATCTGGGCCGCTTTATGCCACCACCTCAAGTACACGGCTTTGATGCTTGCGCTTTCGCTGTCGCCTGTTCGGTGGCTGCTGAGGCGCTTGCCTCCCCCAACCAAAAACCCGGAGTAGGTTGGCAGGATAACTCGCTTTTACAGCAAATGGGGTATGATAATGACCAACACCCCGCCGCGTCTAGGTCCGCGAAGCTCCAGTACTACCGCAACACGGCCGTGGCTATCGCAGACACTCGCAATCGCGAGCGCGTCGTCGCCAGGTCCGGCTTCAGCGGCAGCATCTATCTTCTTACCAGAATATGTGTCGCCGAAGCTGCATTGACCATTTTCCGAGGCAAAAACACCTACGCATCTAAAACCGGCGGAGGCTTCTTGACATCAGCGACCTTGGGCGGCGAATACATCAACCGGTTGCAAAATACCGGTGTTTGTTTTGAGATTGTCGAGGGAGACGTCTAAAAATAAAAATAAAAATTACTAGAATAGTCTGTACACCCGGTTGCTTATTCTTTTTTTTTTGGCCGGGGTAAATACGAAATCATAGAGTGGAATACACAAATACAGAAAGTGCTCGGAAAGGGTACAGGGCGTCTACTTTCGTTCTTTCTACTCGCAACTATTTAAAGTTCAACCAGTGTGTCATGCCAGCCACACCCGAGCTGGTCTGTCCGGAAGAGGAAAGTAGTTATGGAATATGGAAAGCTAACGGCTCGACGCAAGGGCAGCGAACCAATCAGACCGTGTTCCGAACGACGACAAGCCCTGCGGGCATGGTGGAATCTGGTTGCGAGCAAAAAGGTAATGAGCGTCAGCATCCAAAGAATCAGGATTCTAGAATAGTAACACGTAAGGTTCACAGAATCGGTCCGCTGGAATCCTGCACACATCCAGCAGACTAATTGCTTCAGTAAGCAAGAAGAACCCGCGATTGGTCACAAATCACCTCAGACTTCAGGAACAGGCAAGGATCTGATTCTTGGTTACCTCAGACCCGAAAATCAACACAAACTCAATTAGCACACGACAATGCCAAACAAAGGTCTGAATTCTTAAAAAGTCAATTAATCGTCTATAAACATGGAGGTCTTTTGCCGAGCATTACTGTGCTTCATGCCTCTCGTCTTTTTTAGTCTCATATCATTGTGTCTGTGTATCGCTACCATAAGAAATGCACTGCTAGAAAACACTACAAAAAAAGCAACCAATGTGTCCATCCCTATGTTTCGCGTGGGCTGTAGCCCTCCATCATGGAAAGCTGTCTTTTTCTTCCGTTCTTTATTCCTCAAAAAAAACCCATATCATGAATAACACAAGAAACGAACGTTAAACGCGCCCAAATGCTAAAGTGAAAAAGAAAAGTGGAGAGTCGTGAGAGAATACAAAGGTATTCGCGAGAGCCGTTGCTGAGAGTCGATTCGTGGGGGAAAAAAGGGCCGTCTCAGTATCAACACATCATCAACGGTAAGAGTGGTGTAGTGGAGAAATCAATCGCTAAATGTTCGGGCGCGTTTCCGGTGGGGAGTGCTTCGTGAATGAGGGTTTGGCTCCCTTCAATGTTCCCATTCCTGTGCCCGACACGGGGCCCGCCACATAACACGTCATGGCACAAAGGGCCATGAGGCCAGCATACGCCTCTAGTCAGGCAATGGCAGCCAATCGCTGGAGACAAGACAAAACACCTAAGCCGCCGTTAGCAATTGTGATATTGAAGCATAATCAAGCAGTACTCACCACTGACGCCCTGCGTCAACGTAGCCGTCGCCTCAGTGTTCCGGTTGCCGAGACTGACGGTGACGACGTTCTTGACGTTGCCATCGTCTTGAAGCTTGTTGGCCCACTTAAAGACCTTTTCATCCTCGCGCCCATCACCGATAACCATAAGGAAGTCAATAGGGTTGGCGTGTGTTTCATCGGGGCCCATATGCCCCGTCAGGTTCTCAAACACCTTGCGAGCGGCGCCCTTCTTGGTCCAGTCAATGGCCTCGACGACGATGCATCCGTCCAGGGGGATGGCGTGCACCCGCTGGGCCTCGCAGGCATCGTTGACGTGGCTCGCGCAGTCCGAGGCCTGCCGTGCGGCGGATTCGTAGTCTTCGGCGCTCTTGTAGTGGAAAATCAGACTGCATCGGCGTTCCTCAATTTCGGCTCCGGGTGTTCGCTCGAGGTAGTACGTCATAATGGGCTTGACAGACTCTTTCCAATCCTTGACTTGGGCAAGGTCCGCCCTCTCGACCCACTTGTCGGCGCCAGTCTCCCGCACGAAACAGCCGTTCTCTGCAATAAGACCAAGGTTGGGGACGCGGCGGAAGACCCGGTCAAGCTCCTCAGGGCGGCGTCCGGACATGACATAGACGGTGTTGCGCTCGTCGAGAAGCAGGTCGTTCAGCACATCCAGGGTGCGCTGGGGACTGATGGGGATGATCTGGTTGACGGGGCCCCAGTTGACCAGGGTACCTTCGTAATCGACAATGAACAAGCGGCGGTTGGCTTTCTGGTACTTGTTGGACAGAGCCTGGATCGAGAGGCGGGGAACGGATGTTTGGTCTCGCTTGTGCTGCTCCTCGTATACAACGTCGAGCCGGGTGAGGAATTCCGAGAACCAGTGAGAACCAGTGTGGTTCGTCACGCGCGCGTACAGCTTCGTCCATCGATCCTCCTTCTCCTCCTCGCCCATCTCCAGAGCCTGCTTGATGGCGTTGGCGCACTGGCGGTAATCCCAGGGGTTGACTGACAGCTCATTCTTGTTGAACAGGGACGAGGTGCCGGTAAACTCGGACAGGATCAGGGAGCCGTGCTTCTTCTCGGGGAAGAGCTTGCCGTCCTGGCAAAAGAGGTACTCGTGCGAGGTTAAGTTCATGCCCTCGCGCTGGCTTGTGATCATAAGGGCATCGGCAATCGTGAGCAGAGCCAGGTACTGAGGATAGTCAATATCCTGTTTGAGGTACACGACGGGCTGGTAGGCGAGGTTGGCCCAAGACGAGTTGACACGGGTGACAATGTCGGAAACGGTGGCCTCGAGGTCGCTCTTCTCGCTGGACGACAGGGCGACCTGGATCAAGACGGTATTTTCGCGCCACTGGGGGTTCTTGTTGAGGAACAGCTCGTACGACAGAAGCTTCTGCCGCACACCACGGACATGGTCCAGCTTGTCTCGAGCGACAATAAGCTTCTTGCCCTTGTAGCGTTCCTGCATGATCTGCAGCCACTTTGACACATCATCGTCGGCCAGGTGCTCACGCAGGCTAATGGGGTCAATGCCGATGGGCAGGTGAATGACGTCGACAAATCGGTCCTCGAGCTGCAGGCCGTCGGGGGTCGCCTCGGCGCTGAGAATGCGGCTGCAGGTCTGCAAAAAGTGGCGCGTGTACTCGTGGATCTGGAAACCGACCAAGTTGGCGCCAAGAATGCCCTCGAGGAGCTCTTTTCGAACGGCGAGGCAGCGGAAAACCTCGGATGAAGGGAATGCGACGTGGAGAAAGAAGCCGATCTTGGCGTCGGGAAGCTTCTTGCGCACCATGCCGGGGACCAGCAGCAGGTGGTAGTCGTGGATCCAGATGACGTCGCCGCGCTTCCAGTTCTGGACGATTCTGTCGGCAAACGCCTGGTTGACATTGACATAATACTTCCACGAGTGGTCCTCGTACGCTTTGCTCTTGGGGTTGTCAGGGATCTGGTAGTGGAATACGGGCCACAGAATGTGCTTGCAAAAGTGGGCGTAGTGACCGTCAAAATCCTTGTCGGAGCAGAAGACAGTCAGCATATTGTGCTCCGTCGCGAGGGTATCCTCAATGTCCTGCTTCTGCTGCGTACCCTCGAGGGCGTCGGTGGGCATTCCCAGGGTTCCCACCCAGGTGTAGTCGTCCAGCTTGCCGTCGCGGGCAGCCGCCTCGGCGGCGTTGCGCAGGCCGCCATTGCCCTGGTCAGCGCTCACCACCCTCCAGTTTGCCGAGGCGAAGACGCGATCATGGCTCTCGCTCCTAACAAGAGGCTTGGGCTGGATGACTCCCTGGCGGCCCAGCTCGCGGGCCTTCTGCAGCGTCCGGCTGTGCTCTGCTATGGCTGCGGGCGGCGGCGAGTTTGCGCGCGACTTGGGCTGGTTGGCACGGCTGCCCCAAGATCGGATCTCCTCCTCGTTGGGAAACTGTATCCGGAAGCCATCTTCGTTGGAGTAGAGGCCTGGTGAGTCGGGCTCGTCGACTGGGGTGTGCGGCGGGGTAAGGTCGTCCCGATTTGAGAAGAGGCTCGGCTGGCGCTCAGGCTGCTTTACTACCTTTGGAGGCTTGGGCACTGAGCTGGTAGTCTTGGGTCGGCGTCGTCCAGGTTCGGCACCTCGAGGAGGAGTGCCAGGGAGATTGAAGTGGATGGTCTTGGGGAGGAAGCTGGCGGCGTATCAGCACAAGATGGGGGGGGGCGGGGTGAGCACCCGTGATGCGCAAGCTGGGACGTGCTGCGCAAAGCAAACGGAGCGCCGGAATGGGATGAGGACAACTTACAGAGAACACACGAAGACGGTCATTTTGGGCTAGAGAGTGTTCTGAGGGAGGTGTATAGGAATTAGAGGTGACGTATGTAAGTGGCTCTGCGCACAGAGGTCGGTCTTGGGGGTCGGGTGTAACTGAAGGCTCCCGTATGACGAGTTCATGTGTGATTGGGGTTGGCCGATTCAAGTCTTGTTCGTGTTGAAAACTGTCGAAGCCAGGAAATGGCGATGGACGGTTGCTTAGTTTTGTGTTTTGTTTGCCTGTCGTAAAGCAGAACGCCTCGTTGTCGCAGATTTGATCAGCGAGCAGGGGAAGCTTGGCTAGTCTGGGGCGTGCAGGCGCAGCAACAACGATGCAACACGCACGACACACTGACACTTGCCACTGACACTAAGACAGGGCTTGTTAGCTCCCAACTCTAACAAGGGAGATGCGCCCAAGGGTGGGCAGTGCGTGGCGCAAAGAGAAAAAGACAGAACGATGCGAGGATTGAGGCAATGAGAAAGGGAGGGAAAAAACAGAGAGGGATTAAAACACGAGATGAAGGGGAAGGGAAAAAAAAAAAAGTGTCGTGACACGAGAGAAGCTTCTGCTTGCTCAATGTGGTGATTTACCCTTTGCTCTCAATCTCCGAGGGTGGCCGGGCTGACGTCCGATCCACTGGAGCGGTGCCGCCAGTTTTAAGGTCAGGTGGTTCGACAAGCTGCCCGACAGCTACGAGCTTGGACAGCTCTGTGGCCCCCCGGCTTGGGATTGGCGCCCGTTTTTTCCAACACGCGGACGGCGCAATTGCGAGGCGAGTGAGAGAGAAAGAGAGAGAGAGCGACAGGGAAGACAGGGATCAAAAGTGGGAGGGAATAAGGGAGTAGGGATTCCGGGGAACAAAGGAATTGCGCCCCGGGAGGGAGCACAACGGAGAGCACTGACGTAATGGGTGTCTGTTGACGAGGAGGGGATCCCGACCAGAGAGCGAACCCTAGGTGGGAGACAAGGACGAGGTTTTATCTTGGCCCTGCGTGTAAGCCAAGGACGACGAGGATACGATGCCGATGCGGGATAGGGTTTGGGGTTGGGGGTAGGGAAAAATATATATATAATAAAGAATAAATAAACGGCGACACGGGGCGAATAAAAAGTCGTGACGTCTTTGAAACCAAGATTTCAAACCAGGAGCTGGAGCGTTTAGTCCGCGGCTACAGAGGCAGCAAGAAAGAGGGGGAGGGGCAGAAGCTTCGTGGAGGGGGAAACGACGTCGTATAAAAGAGCCATGACGGGAGAGAGGGAAAAATGAGACATGGGTCACGATGTCAAATACCACAGACTGACGCGGGACGGGACGGGCATCGATTGAGCGAGAGAGGGGACAAGAAAGAGGAGTACAGTGTTGCAATGTACTGTACTTTGCATTGACTCCATAGGTCGATGTAACTTTTTTTTTTCTCACGATGGGGCCAAGCTACGATGGGATGGTCCAGGTCAAGTCGGAGAGAGGGCCGATGCGCGCACAGCCAAAAGGGCTTGGGCTTTTTTTTTTTTTTTTTTTTTTTGGCTGCTCCCCTTGCCTTGGTCCCCCTCCTGCACCCTACTTTTTGGGTCGCCGCCTTTGGGCGTTGAGACTCGCAGCTTCGGGCCCGGAGCTCCAGGTTGGGTTGGATTTAGCGCTGAGGCTAAAGACGGGCCAGCGGGGGGGCCGTGATGCGGGAATCCCTGCACAAAGGGTAGGGCGCAAAGCAAGCAAGCCAAAGTGCAGGCGAGACAGGTTGCCGCCGGGTACCTTGACAAAAGTAGACGAGGCCGTGATGGATGGACGAGATGAGTCCCAAGGGGTCGTGGACGGATGGAGGGAGGGAGGGAGAGGTAGGTCCCAGCGGCCATATGCCACCGCACCGATACGATACGCACACGCCAGAGAGAGATGATACAGAGACGCACGCACGCATCTCGGAGCGGGAAGGGAGAGTACCCGGGTGTTTGGAGGCGAGGTACACTGCAGTGGAGATGTAGATGTATGACGGATGATGAATGTATGATGCGCTTACGGTGGGCTCCAAGCACGAGAAATGCAACCCTGGGGATATCAGGCGAGATTTTGATCCCACGATATCAAACGGACGCCCTGGTTAGATTGCTCAACAATCCGACTGCGAGGGAAAATCATGACCGTCTCATAGACACCAAACACGCCCTAGGCCATCTCATTCATCCGGCGTACCAGACAGAAGATACAGCAACATGCAAAAAAAAAAAAAATTCCTTGGCTTTGGCTCCCTCCGAGTCCACCATACGGATCCAATTCACCCTCGCACCCTTGTCCGCTCAAAGGACCGCAACATCTGGGCAAATGTCGCTTTCGGTTCGTCATGCACCCTCTCGCTGCTGTACGTCAACCACGGCGGCCGATTCACCAGATCCAAGAGATGCCGTCACGCGGTCCTCAGTTGACGGCAGATAGGACGAAGCCCACCCCGGGCGGGCGGTCCTGCATCCAGCAGCCCCCTCATCGTGCTTTTTTTTTTCTTTCTGAGAGATTTCGGCTCTGCGACGATCCCAAAACACACGCACGCAAACGCCCGCGCCCGCGCCCACACCCCTTAGCAAGCCAGGGCGTGCCAAGGCCGTAACCAGTGTGTGTGCGAGCGAGTGTTGTCGTGGCATTTTTTCTTCGTACAGAGTGTCTAAGCCTTAACTTGCCACTGGCAACGGAAAAAAAAACACCTACAC
Organism: Calonectria crousiana; assembly: GCA_013406985.1. NCBI lineage: Eukaryota > Fungi > Ascomycota > Sordariomycetes > Hypocreales > Nectriaceae > Calonectria > Calonectria crousiana. The sequence continues at coordinate 52,869 of VTGD01000037.1, read as the reverse complement.
CAAAAGTAAAAACAAACCAAAAAATGACCCGTCATCTGGGCGGTGCATGCCCAATGTCCTTTTCAAAAGGGCTGTGTGTGGTGACGGCTTGCATTGTCTTGCTGAGCGTCATGATTGCCAAGAGGGCCTCAACCAGATTTTCCCTGATATCCCGAAGGATGGATGCCTGCTTATCCGAGCAGCTGGGCAACGCAGTTGGACGTTTATCTCCAGACCTTGACTCTTATGTGACACCCATGAACGAGGTCATGCCGCATGTCTCATTCGTCAGGTCAGATTTGCGTGCAATTTGTGCGTGGCCTCGTCCGTCTCGCCACTTTTGTCTTGCCTCGCCTCGTCTTGCCTTCCAGGGTTCAAAATGTGACCAAAAAAAGATAGAGAGACATCAGCAAACAAGGGGGGGAATAGGACATCAATATACACACAACTACCTGGCGTTTTCCGTGTTAATTAGGCATTCCATGCTCTATGCTGCTCTGCATCTTCTTTATTGCGGACTGCTGGGATCCGATCCGCATGGACCATGGGATTGACATGTGGGGTCCCAGGTACAGCACGCACAGTGTTGGCGGCGATGGTACCGCCCCCCATGTCCAGGTTTCCCAACCCTCTCTGCAAGCCTCGTTGACGCAAAAGATCCGAAATTTCGCGCGCATTTTCTTGTTTCTTTTTTTCTCTCTTTTTTTGTTTTTTTTTTGTTTACTTATCTCATGCTATAGATCCTTGGCGAGGTACCTGGAAACTATGACTCGTTGATTTCCTGACTCTGAGCAATGATGATGCAAGTACCCAAATTCCCGGCTTCAGTCCGACCGGCTATGTAACTCTTCCCACCCGGTGGCTGGCTGGGCTAGGTACTAATCTGAGACATTGGATACCATCCCGCGCAGCAAGCACCACGCTGCGGCCCCCAGAGCAGAAAAAAAAGGGTAGCTCGGAAATCTAGAAGCACTCCAACTACCCCCCATCCAATCCTTCCCCCCCGAGCTATCAGCCCGGCGCTTCGCGGCAAATGTGGTAGATCTTCAGGTCCTTATCCCTACTCAGAAGCTACTGCTACTGCGCTTTGCATACCCTTGGGGAACAGGAGACGTGGAGGGGGGCCAGCTGCTTCCCCTCATGAACATCCCAAGATGCTGTTGGCTGCACCCCGCAGCTCTCATATCCCAAGTACTTGGTCACTCGGGCCACGGCCACGGGGCAAAGCAGTCGAAACCCTGCAGCTCTGCTGTGGGTAAAATTATCCCGCCGGCCGGTTCGATCCAGAGTTCAGGCCCGCCACCCCGGTCGAAATCCCCAGTTTGTCACGGCGTGCCGGCCGCTGTGGGAATGCGTCGTCGTGGTGGTGGTATTGGTCGTTGTGATGGTGGTGGTGGTGGTGGCGCCGGCCGTCGCGGTATGTTGTGCCATACCGCATATACGTTGCTGCAATATGATGTGATACAAACAAAGAAAACGGCTTCTCCCTCGTGCACACACACGCTTGACACCAACTGCGCCATGGCTGGTGGCACCGTGGCATCAGTCGAAAAGAGGCAAACCGCGGTCAGCCGCCTTAACTCTGATCTGCATCCCGACATGCCGAGACTTGCTGTGCTGGGCAGCGATGAGGGCTCTCTCTTTGGATCAACAAGATTCGGTTCGATTCACACGCTTCCCCGTGAATATCCGTCGGCAAACATAAGCTATGCAGCTCACCTGCAAGCCATCAAATTGTCCCTGCTTCCCATGCCATGTTGCATCTCAGCACGCACCCACCAGCCAGAAAAACATGCCTCGGCCATCCCGCGCCACCCATCTGCATTTCTCCCTCGATAGGTAAAACGGCAATGCTTCTCGGTTCTCCAAATCCAGTCCAAATCCAGATGCAAAAATGCCAAAACCCCCACAGGTTGGTTTCGCCCGGGCTGGCCTCCACCAACCCCCGGTCAAATCGAGATTCAACTCCAGGCCATGTGCTAGGCAGGGCACGGCGCCGCCCGTAATCAGAGAAGAACCCGGGCTCTTGCCGGCCAATCCATTGACTCCTGCAAACCCCGCATTGACGCGGACGCAGGAAAAGACAAAACAGCAAAGGACCTTTTTTTAGGTCTGGGGGGGAAGGAGAACGTTGTATGCTGCCGTAGCCGCCCAAAAGGGGACATAACTGGTGGGCTGTCGTCCAAGTGCCACCAACCCTCCTCGTCCGGAACTGGCTGGTTGGTTGTGGTTGTGCGATAGCGTCTATGTGTGCGCACATACCGTCATTACATAGTATCCATTACTCAACTAGCTTCAAACCGAGTTTAAAAATAAAAATGAAGACAAAAGTCAAGGCGGCAGCAAGGAGAGAGACACAGAGACAGTCAGAGATGGTCAGAGAGAGTCAGACTGAGGAAGGTCCCCATGTCCAAAGGAACACTATCCATCTGCCAACCTGGAGACCCCGTTCTGGACCGCGCAACCCGACTTGACTCGGGCAGGCACTACGGCGAGGATTCGAGGCCTGCCACGATACTGTATCCAGCTTGAACCTAGTATCCATTTTCGTAAAAGACTACATCTCTCGACTAAGCGCTCTCCTCTCTAGCCCCCGCCCTTCTCGCCCCTCTCTCTCTCTATCTGTGCTTTTCTGCCCGGATGACCCTGTTTTTTTTTTTTCTTGCCTGCCTCGCCCCCACAACCCCGCGCACGCGCAGTGCGGCATGCAATCGATCTAGGGTAAGCCTCTGACAACACCTGGTTGCCGCAAAAACGCTCTGCTTCTAAAGAAACCAGGGCACAAAAGCCGACCAGCCAAGGGCCATAAAAAAAACCACCACTCACGATCGGTGGAGTCCCCTCGTGGCTCCAAGAAAGGCTGCAAGGTGCCTACTCCGCCTTCTCATGCACGTTTTCCTTTTCCATGTACAGTGTCGATATCTTTTTCATCTACTTGTAGCCTTGGTTGGTCGCCCCTCCCCGCCCTCCCCTGCCTGCCAAACCCTGTCCTCTGGCTCGTGCTATATCCCGCGCATTTTCCATGTTGGATATGTCTCACTCAGCCTTTCCCGGCTTTTGCTGCAGCTGCAGCTCTCAGACAGGAGAGGCAGAAACAATCTGACTGCCGGGCTCCCGGCGAACCAGGCCCGAGAAGACCCGGCACTACTGTGGGATGAGCAGCCATGGCAGTCAGGAAATCTTACAAGGTATGAGCTGTGGCTCGAGCTTATTGGGCGCAGTGTGATGAGGCTGTTGTTGTATGCGGTGCGTATGCATATGCGTGGGCAAGCGACGCGGCTAGCTTGGCTCGGGGTAATCCCCCTCAAATCTTGCTTCCTATCCCCTTCCCCCCCTCGTTTGCCCCATGTTTAAAAAAAAAACGCCAAAATAGGGACTCAAAAGAAGACAGGGGATGGATATACGGCCGAGGCTCGCAGGACCAGCGAGGGATAACCTGGCCTTGCTGTGCCCAGAATAAATGCCGGAGGCAAGTTTGGCAGGACTTCTATAATGGATGCTAGAACACGGGCCGAGCCCAATGGTTCGATTGCCCCTGCAATGCTACCCCATAGCACCACCGGCCGGCCCTCGAGCTGCTCTCGAGCTGCCTCTGCCTGGTGCCGCCTGGGCAGTGGCTCGCCTCGCACGCCTTTTGCGCCGGGATTGGGAATGTGATGGCGAAGTGGCAGAAGCCGAAGCCCCCGAAGGAAGCACCCCCAGCCGCCGCCGCTGTCCGTCCGTCCCCGCCTAGTAACGGGCGCTGCAAGCGAGCCTATGGGCAGGCCCGCGTGGCGGCACAATTGCAGATTCGAGAGCGCGCGCGCATGTATACGGTACTGGAGCAGTACTGCGGTTGGCAGGCTCGAGATGGATCGGCACCAAGGTATCAGCGTTCGAGAGCATGGTCGACTGATGGGCTTGCGGGACCAGGACCGGCCGTGCATGACACCTTGATGTAACTCGACTTGACTCGACCTTGGCTGCGGCACCCGCCACCACCATCACCACTCTCCCACCGCCGCCGCCGGCTCGCCGAGGGGTGCAATGCTCTGCCGTGTACGTGGCTCCCCGTGGCACAGAGGTCACTCGAGCCTCGATGAAACCTCTGACCTGCTGCCCGCGTCGACGACGTGTGCAGCTGCGGGCGCCTGTGTGGTGCCACGAACACTGAGCCGCCTTTTTGGTTGGCGAGCAAGTTGCTTGCGCCTGCTAGCGAGGGTGGAAAACCCCATGCCTCGTTTGCCCGCTCAGATAAGTTTACATGTGCGATGCAGCTGGGGGAGCAGTCATTGAAACGTGAGCGGAACCGGCTTCCAAGTGGATGACGAAATAGGCAATTTCTTTCCAACGCCAGCCGTGTGAGTCGGCACTGTCGTTTTACACGGAGTTATGCATTCGACTTGGTCTTTTTCTGTCCTTTTCCTCTTCTCCTCTTATTCTGTCTTCTCACGCCACTACCCTATAACCGGACGCAAATAGGTTGAGAGTGATGACAACTATAACCTGGCATGTGCATGTACATGTACATTTACACGCAACCGGGATTGCACCCATCACGGATTCGGATATATCTTCTTGAATTTGATAGATCACCATAGTCTGTCAAATACGCATGCTAAACTTGTTAGTCTTGCGGAACTTTCCCCGGGGCTGTTTCATCGGCGGACTGATTTCCAATACTGAGCCCGAATTTCTGCAAGGCTGGACAGCAGTGCTCGCGTTCACTTGGCTCTTTTCCACCGGGAACCCTTCTGTGCTCGACCGATCGTTACGGTAAAACCAATCTACTGTTAGGTTCCGAGAAGATTAGCAAGTGCTCTCGTTGCTCGGCGCTCCAGCGCTTGGCATGGTTGTCATACGGACACTGTGAGAAAGGTTACCGTCGGGTGATACCGAAACGTGCTTCGTTTGCTTTGCTTCCTCAGCAAGTGTAACCGGTTCCGCTTCTTGGCACGAGTCCTAGAGGTACATGGCATAGTTGTTACTGTCCGAGACAAACCCTTCTGCGAGATTCCCTTGAAACTTGGCGTTTTCCCCCAAGCCGCTCTCTTGCCTTTTTTTTTTTCGCCCTCTCCGGCTGCTATACTGGATTATTGTATTGACTTGAACCTGATATCCTTGATAAGTTTGATGGCGAGAGCTGTGCGATTGACCCAGCGGGGCTTGAGAAGACGAGTCGTGCTTTGTTGGTCCAGTGTTGACCACCAGTTCCGGGAGGGTAGCATCCTTGTTGGTGCTCGCGATCCGAGGTGTCCCGCTCCCCCACGGCTTTGCCGGTCTCCGGGTTCTCCAAGCGGAGCATCTTGTCCTTGCTTCCGGTTGCCAGCCCTCTCTATCCCGGGGGCTAGCTCACGAAAAGCATTCCATCCAGCGCACCCGCTGCGTGCGGATTTGGGAGTGCCCATTTCGGTATTCCATATCCGAAAAGGCTTGTCGCCGGTCCTGATGGCTGGGATGCTGCTGGCATAGGTAGCCCAGCCATGTCCCGATCTACTGTGTGACAAGTGAGTGGTGACATGGGTTTTGGAAATATCTTGCGGTTTCGTGCTGAGCATGACGGCCATCTCAAAGGGGGTTTCCGCGCCGCGGCTATGAACAACCTGTAGCAGATGCCGGAGCAGATTGGCTGAAAATCCATCATAAATGAAGTTGGCGACGGGGGATGCGGATTTGGAACCGGCACGGGAACTAATCTTGCTTACCTAGACTAAGCGGATTATTTGGGACATGGCGAGGCTAAGCCATCACCCTGGGGAGAAGCCTATGTATTCTTTGGGGCATCTGCTCAAGAAAGTTTGATGGCGCGGGCGGTTTGCCTGAACCAACCTTCATTGGACTAGCTACACATGCACTTTTGTTGCCATGGCCAGTGCTTCAATTGCCTAGCTACAAGCATTCCACGCAAATAACCAGTTTCTGTCAAATAGAATTTTCCAAGCCCAGCAGATGTCGCTCACTCGGAGCTCGATGCGACATCACTTTGGGGCTTATCCTCGCTCCTATCTTTCCGGCCACCTCGGCCCTTGGAGGTCTTCCCACCCTCTTTAACTGCCTGCTTCCAACCAGCAGGAATATTGTCTATATTTGCAACAACAAGCGTGGTTTAGCCCTGTTTCCATTTCTGGTAATTGATGCTACTGGCTCCGCGGACTTCACGCAAGGGTACGATTGCTAGCTCGACAGGAAGACCATCACAGTCTACGCAGGGACGTAACTCGTCTACATCTATCATAATGTAACGAAGGACCCCCCCCCCCCCCCTGCTCAAGCGGAAACCTATGTGTTTCTTGGGTGGGCGGGTGGCGAAACGTGAGACGAAAGTTTGACTGAGAGGTAGACCAGGCCAACTCGAGCCCGAGTGCGGTTTCAACGAGGCGACCCAGACATGTTCGATGAGCGTTCGATAGAGGGCGCGGACTTTTGATAGCTCATTCTTGGATCAAACATGCTTGATATATTTAGCGGACGGGCTGAAGGCGGAGCCGGAGTACAACCTGCTACGGCCCGTTGGGGCAAGCAATTAAATGGCGGGTTTGTCTCGTACACGGACAAAACGTAAATATGAGTGGAGATGATAGATCCTACGGCATTTGATTGCCTGCTGGCTTCTACGGACCCGTGTTTGTAGAGGTAGTCTGCGCGGGAGCAATTGCTTCAAGACTCTGACCTGTTGCGCGACCAAGGTTTGTACTGGCTATTGTCACGCGATGAAATCTTTGCAAGAAGCCGTAAAGGGATGGGAAAAGCTGTTGTATGGTGATGAATACTCTTGGTCCTCAACTTTGCACCCGCAACCCAATCGCTGCTATGGACCATCTCTTGAACTTACTGTCTTTCTTGAATTCATTCACATACCGCTCGCGCATTTTAGGCACGATCCTTGGCGATTATTATTTGCAAACCGGCCGTTCACATCAAGTTTAATTGTACATCTTTTGTTGTGTTCCGCTCCATATCTTCTCTGCTAATTGTTCCTCATTTCTTGTTCCCCGCATCCAGCTCCACCAGTTCTTCTCACGCATGAGTCTTCGTCATCTGTGTTTTCTCTGGCTGTGTACAACCCGTACTGTATCGCAGGCTGATACAGTCTCACATTCACTTCGAAGTTGTTGGCAGGGATTGTTTCTGCTTCTGACGTCTTTTACACTTGTCTATGCCACATACTCTCACGTCCGTTTCCTTATCTTTCGAGCCTTCCTCATGCCACTTGGTACCATTTATTAGTGAAATTACTTCTCTTGGAATTATGTGCGAGGCTTAGTTCCACCGTGTTGAACTTTTGCTTACTGAAAACAGCTTCAATCGTTGTTTAATATGTCTCGCAACAAAGTATTTGATTTTGGTGCATCGTGAGTATTTTGCGCCTTCACTTCCTGCCGGCGATGAAGGAATCAAATTGCTTTGAAGATTTTAACATATATTAGCTTGCCGCGGCAAACGTTTCCAGAGAGCCTCTATCCTCGTAAACAAGTGCTTGGAGAAGCTCTGGTTCAAGTTCCTTGAGGATTTGTAGGCCAGGTTTGCGATTGACATTAACCAATGTGACGTCCGAGTGGGGCTGGGAAGGCAGATCTCTGGTAGGAGACCGAAGATCCACTGAAGCTTCGAGGAAATAAATATATCGGAATCGCCAAACCTGACCTTCTTGTCGCAACTAGACACGATCGTTATTGCAATTCTACCCTATTTGTAGCTGTCTTGGGGTGTGCTAAGTCTTTACCTTACTCACTCCATCCTCCCCGAAGTTCGGGACACCAGACGGTCGTTCATCAAAAAGTCAAAGAAGGGAGCGAAAAGGAGAGAGCAAATGGCATGCACCAAAAATATTGTCCATAGGCACAGAAGCGAACACGCGAAGGTGATGGGGGAGATGGAAATATAACACTAACTAGCCGGGTTTTAGCTGAGTTTCTCAGGGTGGAATGCGTATCGTTATTCTTAAATAATAAACGCGATTGCGCCCACGCCCCCTTTTCTGGGTCTAATATCATCGACAATCCAACTTGTCTCAGTCTCCAGCTCTTTGGACCCAATCTATTCAGGTTCCGTCCATTTTGCCTTTTCATTTTTGACGTCGCGTGCTCTCAGCGTGCCAGTAACATCTCGGCTGGCCATGGCGTTCATGATAAGCTCGCAAAGTTGGTTGCCCATTGCATCCATTACATGATCAGCAAAGCGGTTAATCGTCGCCTCCGGAATGTGATCGGCGATGTTGCCAACGTTGCAATTGGCGAGGGGGGACTTTGAGTTGGGTGTCAGTGTTTAACGTTATGATCGAGGCTTGTAGTGAAATTGCCAATGCTCAGCGATGGCGAATTCTCAATCGTGCTCTCGGTAGCTGTGGTGCTTTGTGCTGCACTACTCCGCTTTTGACTTTCTGATACAGCGCCAGGAGCCACATAATTCGATCGCGGAAAAAAGACTGGCAATTTATTGTGATGGAAGACGGAAGCTTGATGCTGTATATGCTCTTTAGAAAAGTGCCGAGCAAAGAGTAGCGCGCACCCAATTTGTGCCTTTGTCCTAGCACTTGGAAGCAAATCACTGAACAATAAAACACTGCGCCATCTAGGGAGCGTGATTAAGTTTATATGCATCCTGGGAACAGGTAACCAAACATTAGGGCCATACGGACATGCGGATGTGTCTCGGTGATAGCAAGCGCGAGGCGGCTCATCTTGTTTAGGTAGCCCGAGGACTAATTGGTAAACTACCAGTCACGGCAGACAAGACATCAGAAAGCGGACGGCTGTTATTCATCTACGCTGCTGTTTCTTTCCGGATGCATAGAAGGTCGTTAAACATATCTAACACACTTACTCCGTGTTTTTTTGGAGGTTGCTATCGCAACAGTGATGGGAATTTGGTGTAAAATGGCATGGGGCTATAACCTCTCAACGCCTAATGAGAAATATGGTGGTGCCCAGAAACCCTAGGCAAGCACTTCCCAGTGTGTGAACGCATGCGTGGCATGCGATTCTATGGTGGTGCGGGCAGCGGGCAAAAGCAGACAAATTTGGTGGTGGTGAGGCTTGCGACGGATACGCTAACATGACGGACGGGAACCCCCACAGATTCCCGCCAAGTAAACCAAAAAAAAAAGCACGGACAAGGACCCTTCCTACATTTTGCTTATCGTTATCAAGAAAAAAACTCAACGAGCGCCAGTTCCATTACTACGCCTGCGGCCCCTTCATCCGGCCTGCTGTGTGCCCTGCGATGGGCGCCCGCGGACACGCTTTGGCGGGCCAGGGTAGTGCTGGAACGCGGGCATTTCCATCCCAGGAACGGGTATTGGGGTTTGTTGGGGGTTTTGTGGCAGGTACAGCTGTGACTGCATCATAGCTTGGGCCTGAGCTTGGGCCTGTGCCTGAGCTTGAGCTTGAGCTTGAGCTTGAGCTTGAGCTTGTACCTGGACATCTTGCTGTGGCAGCGGCTGCTGCTGCACATGCTGCTGCTGTTGTTGCTGCGGTTGCTGAGCGTGAAGCTGTTGCTGGTTCTGCTCAGCCTGCCTTCGTTGGCGGGCCCGCTGCTTGTTTGTAGTGGGGTTTCTTTTACCCTCCTCAATTTGGCGATGGCGCTTGTCTTGCGCTTCTTGTCTCTTTTGCCGCTGCATGTCCTCGTTCTGGACCGCGTAAATGGCAGCAATCCGGAGCTGGAGATGCGACAGGACGTTCAGCCGATCTGGCTGGGACATTTTGCGGTACTCGCCCTTGAACTGATGAAACGTGTCGCCCGTTAGGCGGAGCACGGCGTTGGAGACGCCCGCGACCTGGATGGCGGCCGAAGTTTCAGCGTCGGGCTGCGGCGCATCATCTGGTTTCATTAGACAGGCGAAAGTGCGAAATGCTAATCGTTCTCACCTTCCATTTCCTCCACTTCATTGTTCTCGTCTTCGCTGGCTGGGTCGGGGGTTGGGGGCTCTGGCGTGCCGGGCTCGTGGTTGTGTTGGTCGCAGGTGATGGTCAGAACCCATCCGCCCATGGTCTTGCGATGGACAGCCTTGGCTTTCCACGGGCAGTCGGTCTTCTTCGTTGTCGTCTTATGCTTCGTGGCCATGCACCGATACGGCCTGCCGCCTCGATCGCAGACCAGATCGCACCGGACGATGTCGTTCCCTGGGATGTCGGCACCACCCACCTTGCCGCGATGGGACCGGGCCTTGACAATCTTGTAGCCATCCTTTTCCATGCGGTCGTTCAGCTCCTTGAAGAGTTCCTCGTAAGAGGTGAAGATGCCCGAATGAGGCACCGAGACGGCCTCGAGGATGCCAAACATGGCGGGCTTGGGACGCGATCAACGCGTTTGGCGCTCAACGATGTGTGGATTTGCTAGTCGACCGGTGTCAGGCGTTGGCGGCCTTCGCGGGGAAGCGTGGTGAAGAATTTCCGCTCCGCTCGGCTAAGCTTCGGTTGCCACAACCTCCCTCTCCTTCCTGCAATGTCGACGACAGGCATCAGGCATCCTTGCCGAATGATTTTCAAAGAGCAATCATCTTGGCGTGTTTTCCTGCTGAGCCAATCTCTGAGTTCCGAGGATCATATCCAGATACCCCAGTGTCAGACGTTGGGAATTGGCTACTCAGTGCCAGCGCCACAGCGGCCCGCACCCTGCTACACTTCACTTATACGTTTCAGCACTAACAGGACCAGCGACTGCAGACCCCACAGCGGCTGATCACAGAGGCCATGTCTCGCCCGCCTTCATCTGCATTGTATTCGTTATCTTCAAGAGCCCCGGGTCGAACCTTCTCAGACTACCTCTCAGACAATGGCCGTCAGTCGCGCATGGGCCATGCCTCCTTGCCAAGTGGCCATGGTAGTGGAAGCCGCCCACAAGAAGCCGTTGACGAGAGCTCCGTTTTCACTCAACCTCCATCCACATCTAGACTAGCTACAGCTCGTCCTGGACCTCGACCAAATACTACTGTGGGTCGCAAGTCGTGTATCGCTGCCACATTTTCTGTCTTGGGTCCCAGTGACTCGCAAAGCGTGGTATGCGCCATCAGTGAGGCCCGGGCTGTTTCACCCGCAGTAGGCGTTGCCTTTATCAACGTCTCCATTGGCGAAGCCGTTCTCAGCCAAATATGCGACAATCAGTCATATGTAAAGACCATTCACAAGATCCAGATCGCGAACCCTTCTTATATCTTGTTCATGTCAACCACTTGCCCTCCTAATGCCCCGAGCACGTTATTTTCCCTTGTCCAGCATATTGTACCGGAAGCCCAGCTCGAAGCCCTTGATAGGTCAGACTGGTCTGAAGCGGAGGGTTTGGATTTGATTCAAGGCCTAGCATTCAAGGACGACATTGAGCCAATCAAGGTGGCATCCCGAGGCAAGTATTATGCCATTAGCTCTTTTGCCGCCGTAAGTACCGACATCGCCCGGTTTTTTTTTTTTTTTTTGGCAGGCAGTCGTCGCTCACAGGGGTTTAGGCAATGAAGTACATTCAACAAGATCTCTCGTTTAGCTTCTCCCCCCATTCGCTTCGGATACAATACAGACCCAGTGAAGACACGATGATGATTGACATATCAGCCATCCAGTCCCTTGAGATCATGCAAAACTTGCGCAACCCTAAATCCAAAGACTCCTTGTTCGGGCTTCTGAACCACACTTCTACTCCAATGGGATCTAGAATGCTTCGCAGTAATATTCTCCAACCTCCGACGCGCTCAGAATCGATCATCACCCGTCGCTATGATGCCTTGGAAGAATTGACAACCAACGAGGAGATGTTTCGTGAGATTCGCAAAGGTATGGGGAAAACTAACATATTTCTGCGTTAGCTCTGACATAATCAGCGTTGAAGCTATTTGATGACGTAGAAAGGCTTTTGACCAAGGTAACCTGATGGTGTATTGTATTCATGGCAGATCTAACTCCTAAAGCTCATTATTATTCCTTCATCCGCTGATGTCCAGCAAGTGGAAGAACAGATCAATCAAGTTTTAATGATAAAGAGCTTCCTGGAAGCTATTCCCAAGCTTCACACAGCCTTGCTGCCAGCCAAGAGTTCTTTGCTCGTCATGGCCCGTATGGTTTGCCGCCCAGAACTCAGAGACCAAGTCCTGGAAAAAATATACAAGACCATAGAAGCAGACGTCACGTTTGTTAAGTCTCCGCTAGATTTGCGCAATCAAAGAACATTCGCGGTCAAGGCTGGCATCAATGGCATGTTGGATGTTGCGCGTCAGACTTACAAAGAGTTAACGGAAGAAGTTCACAAGCACATCGACGAAGTCAATGGTATGGACCTTATATGGGTTTAAGCGGAGGCTTTTCTAATCGTGGCACAGAGGAGCATGGCTTAAATGCGGTTCTCAAGTTTGACAACGGCAGAAGATACTGGATCCGACTTAATGCGGCGTATTTTGAAGGTCGCGCCCTTCCACCCATCCTCATCAATATTGTCCGAAAAAAGGACAAGATAGAATGTCAAACATTGGACCTGGTCAAGCTCAACCTGCGGCTTTCGGACACATCCAATGAGGTCGTGATCCGGAGTGATTCTGTGATTCAGGGCCTGGTGAAGGAGCTTAGACAAGAAGCACCCAATCTTTTTCGGATCTGCGAGTCGGTCGCCCTGGTCGATATGATTTCGTCCTTTGGACAATTGGCCACAATTAGAGACTATGTCCGACCACAGATCAGCAGCACGATGGCTTTAAAGGCGGCAAGGCATCCCGTCCTTGACAATGTATGAGCTGGTTTCGATATTAGCTGACAGGAAGCTAACCACTTTTTCCATTATAATAGGCCATGGCCGGGGATTTCGTTCCGAACGATTATTATTCGAGCGACAAGTTTTGTTTTCACATTGTAACTGGGTGTAATATGAGCGGGAAGAGTACTTACATTCGTGCTGTTGCACTGCTCCAGATCATGGCACAAATCGGATCATTCGTCCCCGCTGAAGTTGCTGCCTTCTCCATCATGCACAACATCTTTGCAAGGGTTTCTCTTGAGGACAATATTGAAAGCAACCTCTCCACATTCTCAGTTGAAATGCGCGAAATGGCCTTTATACTCCGAAATGTTGATGACAAGAGCCTTGCGATCATTGATGAGTTGGGGCGGGCAACCAGCACAAGAGATGGATTGGCTATTGCAATCGCAATGTCTGAGGCGCTGGTTCAAAGCAAGGCTTCGGTTTGGTTTGCAACACATTTTGCTGATCTGAGACGAGTTCTTGAGGACAGACCGGGAGTGCTGAACCTGCATCTCGCGGCCGATAGCTCCAGCACGGAGGACGGACTACCTCAAATCACCATGCTGTACAGAGCCACAGCTGGGACGGTGACCGGGGATGAACATTATGGCATCAACTTGGCTCGAGCCATTGGGCTGCCGCAGTCATTCATCACGAAGGCGGAGGAGGTGGCGATGAATTTGAGACACAAGAAGGAGGCTAGCAAGCAAGGCTCCGAGTCAAAAAGGTTGCTGGCGCGTCGCAAATACACACTACATGTCTACGAGTCATTGATGCAGGCAAGAGAGCACGGAACTGAGGAGACGCTTCCGGGCTTCTTGGAACGGCTCCAAGCAGAGTTTATCTCTACAATGGAGGAGATAGATGGAATATAAGGCGAAGGCATATGAGATAAATTTTGTTGAAGGTTCAAGAAACGCTCTACAATGGGCGTCAAGTGTGAAAAAAAAGTCTAATTTGAGTTTCGCATTATATAATAAGTAGCCAGATCTAAACACCAGGTCGCTTATAGTCGAGGTTCCTGACGCGCTTCCATACCTCACGGACGGTTCTCTCCTGGGATTGGCGGCCAGTCTCCGTCTCTGAATCGCCGGCAGGGCTGCAGGGTTGGTTGTTAATTGATGCTGCCAATGAAGATGGGTTGACGAGAAGACTCACCGGATAGCCAGATACAATCGACCACCGAGATGAGCGCGGGTAATTTCTGCCGTCTCATAATTCTCTGGGGGGTTTGCGGTTGTGACCAAGCCGCCAGCCTCTTCGAGAATGGCAATGCCGGCGGCGACATCCCATTCCCAGCAGCCGCCTTCCCACCAAATGTCGAAGGATCCCATGGCAGTGTATGCCAGGTCGAGAGTTGCGCTAGAGGCAAGCCACGGTCAGCCACGGATTGCACAACTAGCACAGCACCAGCAACACAATGCACAGAAAATGCACAGCAACTTCCTCTTACCTCCCCAGGCTGCGGACGCCGTGAACCATGCCGCCCTTTCCGCCTCGTCCGCTGCGCTCGGCGGCCATGTTGACAAAGGACTCGATCTTGCGCGTCATGTTTCCATCGGGGATATCTCGGCGATCCTTCCCCCACTCGCAAGAAAAGGTGCAGCCGCTGGGGGCGTTTGCGGGCATGGGAGGCGTCGGGTTGCGAATGAGCGGGAGCGGCTGGGTCTCGTTGAGCCAGGCGCCCTTGCCAACGCAGGACGAGAAAACCTGGTTGAGGAAGGGGGCATTGATGACGCCGATGACGGGGACGCCCTTGAAGACGAGGGCGATGGAGACGCAGAACATGGGGAACAGGTGCGTGAAGTTGACGGTGCCATCAAGGGGGTCGACGACCCAGGTCGGCCGGGTGTCGTCGACGAGGTAGGTGCGCGAGGCACCGGCCGAGTAGGACTCCTCGCCTAGGAAGCTGTACGCATGGTGTTTGTGGTCAGTGGCGGGGGCGTCATGGCAAGTGGGTGGTGTGGTGGGTGCCCCTCACCCATGATGGGGATACTTTTGCTCGACCGACGTTCGGATGAAGTGCTCGACGTCTGGTGGGGGGGAGCACGCGGAGAGCGGAGTCAATACGCCAAAGAGTCTAGGCCAGATGGGATCTGCTGGGGGCCGCACGCACCGTTATCGGTCTTGGTGACAATGTCGACCGAGTTCTCCTTCTCGACGTAGGCGACGCTCGACGAGCCGGGGTTCTGGCCGCCGTCGATGCGGCGCTGAGCAGCGGCCATGAGCATGGCGCCGGCATCCTTGCCCACTTGCAGGGCGAAGGCGTAGATGTCGGAGAGCTCCTTGTCGTCCATGGTTTAGGTGCGCGGGCGCGGGGAGGTAGAGCTTTCTTCCAGCAGAGCGGTTGCTGTGTGTGTCACGGGCAAAGGTTCAAGCAGCTTGTTGTTGTGTCCCGGGACCTTTGCGGGGGGGATCCCTTTGACGTTGGGGAGCGGGGTGCCTCCGCAGGCCGGCGGGCGAATAGTCGCGAATAGCCGCCTCAAACCGCAGGCACGAGGGCGCCATTCCGCACGTCCCGGGACCGGCAGCGCGGTGGGGAAGCGCCGGGGGCGGTCGATCTGAGATCTGGAGCGTGATGGCCTTTTGGCCGCTCGGGATTGGGCGCCGAGATGCTGCGAGCCGTCGCCCACGGGTATGGGGTAAAGGTTTAGCCGGAACGGTGGGGGGGCTCACGGGCTTGACCACAGATGCGAGCCAAGGGCCAAGGCTCCGGGGCAGGGTCTGGGGCAGTTTGGATGAAGGTTTAGTGTTGCTGGCAGGCTCTGCTCTACACGAGACGACACGGAGCAATTCGTCATTGCCAGGTATATCAATGGGATATTCTGTAGGGGGGGGGCCCGGATGGGAGTGGGTGGGATGATGCATTGTTGGGGGCACGGTAAACTCAATCTCGATTCTTTTGGAATTCAGACCGAACCTCTTTACATCAATTGCTTGATTCAATTGCAAGCCTGTCAATCCCAATTCCGTCATTAATTAAACACAAGGCAAGCCCAAAAGAGAGAAAGAGGGTCACACACGCAAACACAGAATCACACACAGAATCACACACGCACACACACAACCAATCAACCATGTCTCGCTCAATCCTCCTCATCAACGGCCCTAACCTCAACCTCCTGGGCACCAGGGAGCCTCACATCTACGGCTCGACGACGCTGGCCGACGTCGAGAGCCAGGCCAAGGCGCAGGCCGAGGGCCTGTCCGCCCAGCTCGAGTCGTTCCAGTCCAACTCGGAGGGCGCCATCGTGGACCGCATCCAGGCGGCCCGGGGCACCACAGACGCCATCGTCATCAACGCGGGGGCCTACACCCACACGAGCGTCGCCATCCGGGATGCCCTGTCGGGCGTCGACATTCCCTTTGTCGAGGTGCACGTCTCCAACGTCCACGCCCGCGAGCCCTTCCGCCACCACAGCTACCTGGCCGACAAGGCCGACGCCGTCATCGCGGGCCTGGGCGTCTACGGCTACACCGCCGCCGTGGAGTTTGCCGTGAAGCACTTGAAACTCAGGAAGGCGAAGCTGTAAATGAAGTAAATAAATAAAAGAAAAAAGATTACAATGTTTTAACAGGAATGGGAATGAGAATTGGGAATTAGAATAAAGGGTCTCACACACACAAACACACATGTAAAATTAGGGACAAATATTTACTTCTGACTAAAGGAACAAGCTGTAGGCTTAACTGGGTGATTCAAGGGACAAATATAGGTACTCAAAAACAAGGTTATTTCAAAGTGCTTTCATTCTTTCTTCATTGTCATCATTATGAGATACATAGAGAGATATAAGATAAAAGGGGGTTACAAGGCAGAGACAGTAAACAAACAGCCGCCAAGTCCCAAAACCAACAAATACAATAACAAAAGCTCGCTAGACTAGTTTTTCCCAAAAATACAACCCGAGACACAATTTATCCTTCTTCTTACACCTTTACAGCATAGCCTGCAGTCTTGGCTGCATGACCTCGGCGGTGCGCAAGCCCACGTCGGTCGTCATCTTGACAAAGGACTCGGCGGCGCGCCTGGCCATCTCCTCGGGGACGGCTTCGTCGGACTCGGTCAGCCTCCTGTTGAAGACCTCGAAGCTCAGCCAGCCCTCGAAGCCGAGGCCGTGGACGATGGTGCGCAGGAGGTGCTTGACGGGCAGGTAGCCGCCGTACTGGGGCTCGCCGTAGAAGAGGCGGGCGTTGCGCGACCAGCTCATGCGCGTGGGCTGCTCGGGGTGGTAGAAGGGGTGGCTCTCGTCGAGGGGCTCCGAGAGGCGCTCGCCGTCGGCCACCTGCAGGAGGAAGAGCTTAGAGACGTCCACCTCGGACAGGATCCTGGCGACCGACTCGCGCGTGGCCTCCTCGCAATCCGGGGTTCTCCCCGTGGGGGACGCCGGGTCGGCGTAGATCCTGCCGAGGATGTTGTACGTGTCGAGGCACACGCCAAAGTTGGCCCGGCCCACGCGCTGCACAATGTCCCAGCTGACCTCCCACGTGTCGATGCGGGTGCCCCAGCAGAGTGCCTCCATGGCGAAGCGGATGGCGGGCGTCTGCTGGAGCCCCATGTCGGCCGCCTCGGTGAAGTCGGCCACGGTCAGGTCCATGTCGTCGCTGACCTGGTCGGGGGAGAGGAAGCTGCTGGGGAAGAGGATGAGATCCGTGCCGAGGATGTGGCAGAGCTGGAACCACAGGTCGAGCTCGGCAATCCTGCGCCGGTGCTCCTCGCGGTCGACGAGGCCGGCAAAGTGCATGAAGGGCTGGAGGGCAATTATGGGGAGGCCGCGGGCGTCGCAGAGGTGACGGACCTGGCGGGCCGCAGCGAGCTGGTTCTCATCCGTCTCGCCGCCGGGCATCGACTTGGCCAGGTCGACGAGATCCTCGTAGAAGACCTCGATGCCCTCGAAGCCGTACTTTTGGGCCATGTCCAGCTTGTGGGCGAGGGAGTGGCCGGCAAAGCAGCGTCCCAGGGACATTGTGCATATGCTTGACTTGTGAGCCATTGTGGAGTGTGTGTGTGTTTGTGTGTTTGGGGGGTGAGTTTGAGTGTGCGAGAGTGTGTGAATGGTTGAGTACAGTATAGATAAGGAGTTCTCGTGCGTGTGTGTAAGAGTGTGTGAGTGTTGAGTGTTGAATGTGTGTGTGTGTGTGTGTGTGTCTGTCAAGACCCGAGTCAGGGGAATCAATGATTGCGAGATGGAAATAAAAACCAAAGAGTAATGAGGTTACAACGGAGGCGCAAGGGATTAAGACGGATGAGGAAGAATGGATTCCAGGCGATAGACAATGCCTCGGGGGTCTGGGAAGAATGTTTCTACAGCAGATGGAGACACGATGGGTCCTTGGGGGATGATATGGGGATGGATTCAATGTGGCAACCTCTTTCTTTTACCAGGCAGTAGGAAAGAGGAGAACGCGTCTTGACAGGCATCGGGGGCGAATCAGGTGCCGCAGGCAGCGTTTCGATAGTTCCCTGATGGAGACGACAGAGTCGATATGTGACAGGTTGGGGCGGGTGTTAGCCGGTCGCGAAGGGCTTTGGGGGTCACAAGACGTCAGCAAGGCATTTGCCGGCTGACTAAAAAGCCAGCAGGGAACTGGTTCCGAGGAGCAACTCGATGCAAGTTTATCCAGGAGATCGATCAAGATGGGCATCGGGGCTGCACTTGGGCCTGCGCCGGGGAGGCTGAGCCGCGGTGGCTGCGAGCGCTGGGTAAACGATTACCCAGAGGCTTGGCCAGCGCCGGCAAACCGGTTTAGTTTGTTTTTCCCAGGTGGTGGTGTCCGGGCCTGGCCCATCGGATCAGGAGGAAGGCTTGAGGGAAAACCTTGCGCCGGTCCTTGCTTTTTGCGGGGGAGGGGGGGGGGGGAAGCCCGAGATCGATCTCGCATGAACGTTGGCTTGTGTTGCGCTGCTGCTGCTGCTGCACTGCTGGATGATGGTTTTCTGGAGTGGTAAAAAAAAGACCCCCTCTGAGTGGTTGCCGATTACATACATAACAACCACCGACGCCCCCTAAAAAAAAGCTCGGAACTGTCAGAGTGCGCTAAATAAGCAAGGTTTCGACAGAGACGCAAGCTAAAGCGAGAAAGACAAAAAGCTCCGTTTCTTTTTTTTCCCATTGAATTTTTAGTTCAAATAGATTCGACAACTCGGCGTGTCAGCAACCAACACCCGCAATTCCTCACCCACATCCCTCCTCTCACACTATACAACTACCATACTCCTACAACTCGCCCTCCCACAACTACCCTCCCACAACTCACCCTCCAACTCACTCTCACTCTCCTCCCACATAATTCACTCATACAATTCACACATTCACACACACACACACGCACACACACACGCACACACAATGTCGTTGCAGGAACAGCCATTGAACCCTACCGGAGACTCTCTCCAGCCCCATGAGGTCTCTCAGCTTGACCGTCATGGCTACCTCTTCGGCAAGAAGCTGACCAACTCACTGTCGCCCTTCTTCCACGACACCATCTACCAGGGTCTCGGTCTGCGATGGGGCCAGGTGCGCCTGGACTCTGCCGACATCCCCGCGTTCCTGGAGCTTGCCCGCCACAGCGACTTTTACGGTAAGGACTATCGCATCCCCCAGATAAGACCCAGTTGGCTAACCCTGACTCAAAGGCGCCTCCGTCACTATGCCCAACAAGGTGGCCATCATCCCCTACCTGGACGAGCTCACTGACGAGTGCCGCGACGTCGGCGCCTGCAACACGCTCTTCCTGCGCGAGGAGAACGGCCGCCGGCTCTTCTGCGGCGCCAACACCGACACCATTGGCATCCGGGAGTCCTTCTACCAGAACGTGTCTGACCCCGACGCCGTCTTCCACAACAAGCCCGCCCTCGTCGTCGGCGGCGGCGGTGCGGCCCGCTCCGCCATCTACGCCCTGTGGAAGTGGATGAAGCCCACCGCCATCTACCTCGTCAACCGCGACGAGTCCGAGGTCGAGGCCGTCATCGCCGACTGCAAGGCCCGCGGCTACGGCGACCTGCTCGTCCACGTCCGCACCGTCTCTCACGCCCTGTGCCTGCAGGCCCCCGGCGCCATCGTCGCCTGCGTTCCCGACTTTGAGCCCCAGACGGCCGAGGAGATCCAGGCCCGCAAGGTGACCGAGACCTTCCTCGACAAGGAGACCAAGGGTGCCATCCTCGAGATGTGCTACAACCCCACCCCCTTCACCCGCCTGGGCGCCATCTCCGAGGAGAAGGGCTGGCAGGTCATCCTCGGCACCGAGGCCCTCATCTGGCAGGGCCTGGAGCAGGACAAGTACTGGACCGGCCGCCCCGTCGAGGAGCTGCCCGTGCAGAAGGTCCAGCAGGCCATCTCCGAGAAGGTGGCCCAGCGCGCTCAGCAGCACGAGCACGCCAAGCTATAGATGGCAAGTAAAGAAAAAAGAAAGAAAACAGAAAAAGAAAAAGGAAATTGTAAAAGGATTAAAACGAAACAACAACGAAGAGGATCATCATCACCATCATCATCACCGCCATGATACATGGAAACCAGGGAGGACCGGATATATATTTTGGAGGGATTGGCATCATTCCATAAGCGATTGTTCATTTTTTGGGTTAACAAGCGTCTAACGTCATCGAAGGCACAGGATTAGACCGTGGATACGATACAATGTGTGTATTTAGTGAATAAGCGAGCATTCAATGGCACACGAGGTCCAAAAAATCTTATTTCCCGGGTGCTTGGCACCTTTTCTCCTTCTAGTCTAACGGCTAGATTTGTTCCATGCATGCCAAGACCTTTGACTCGGCTCTTTGACAAGTTTGTATTTCTGTCAGTCTTTTTTTCTTTTTCCCGGACGACTCGCTTACCCCCTAGAAACGCAATGTTCTTGCACAGTAAACCCCCGAATCATCGACAAGGGGGTGTGTGTGTGTGAGGGGATCGTCCCCATCATGCAGAGGAAAAAAAACTCGGTGAGAAGGATGACACCGAGAATGCTCCGATCACGGACATGGCTCCGCGTGGGGGAACAAGCAAGAAAACAGAGCCGAGACAGTGCTTTATGCTTCTCCACCAAATCCAGAACACGCGGGACCGGTCCCTCACTAACAAAACCAGACCAGACACGTTTTTTTTTTCCACCCTTGCCTTGCCTTGGGCCTAGAGCTAGCACCCGTCGGCTAGCTTCTCGCTAGACCCCGGCGGAATACCCACTACCCGTGACGCCGCCCGCCTCCGCCGCTGTCCACGGGACCAACTGGATGACGCGCAATGGAAAGCAAGATGGCGCCAAGAGATTTGGGGGAGGTGAGGGGGTGGAAAAACGAACAGCAGAGATTAGCTTCAGGAATGGGCGGAGCCGAGAAACGCTGGGAAAATGAATTCGAGGTGTGTGTGTGCCCGTCGCCAAGGAATTGCACATCTTATCTCTCCAAGACTCTTGGCAAACCATCACATCTCCGGCGGCGGGTTGAGAAGGTTGTTCTGGCCAGGGTGCGTGGCCCCGGCAGGTAGGGAAGTATCACACGAGTCCAATGAAAGAGCCTCACGGCAACCACACGCACACATACTATGTCCGCACGCATACGCAAGCGCGTTGTTTTTTTCTCAACATATGGGTCAACGCAACGTGGTGGAGCGCACGCCCCCCCCTCTCTTCCCCCTCAAAGTAAAAAAAAAAAGGCCATCAACGTGGGCACTAATGTAAGTGAAAAAAGAGGGACAAAAAAGGGCCGAACGTCACTTTTGGAGAAATTTTTGGAGAAAACGGGGCAGAAAGAAGGAAGGAGGGGGGCGAGAGAAGAAAATGTTTGGAAATGTCTTTGGTTGCTGTATTTTGAGCCTCACCCTCTAAAAAGAGGAGCAGACTGCTAAATCAACACTATGTAACATTCAAGACCACAATTATGTAGCTTCTTAAAAACCTTATTTAATAAAATCCACACTGCACGTTTGTTTATCCGCTTTTCCTTTGTTTTTGTTTTTCATTCCCACCATGATCCCTGGAGCCCATCTCTGCTCAAGCGTCAAGCTTGGTCTCGAGGTGCTCATCCTGGGGCTTCTCCTCCTTGAAGTCCACGCCCTCCGTCTGCTGCCTGAACTCCTCGTCGTGGAGACGGAGCTCCTCGAGGATGGTGGCGTGGGCCTTGCGCACGGGCTTGATCTCGAAGAGGCGGTCCATGGCCTCGAGGGGAATGGCCTTGGTCTCGGGCACGCAGAAGAAGACGAAGACGATGGAGATGAGCATTAGCGAGGCGAAGAACAGGTACACTCCGTAACCCCAGGCGTCGAACATGTCCTCGGTGAATCGCGCAATGATGAAGTTCCAGAACCAGTTGTTGGCGGCAGCGTTGGCCTGACCCAGCGATCGGGTGTTGGGGTCGAACATCTCCGAGTTGAGGACCCAGGGGGTGCCGTTCCACGAGGGGGTGTAGAAGGCGGTCCACAGGTAGAAGAAGAAGATGGCGGCAATACCACCAGAAGTCAGCTTCGCGTCCTCGCTAGTCTTGGCTCCGGCAATCTTAATGTAGGCACCAATAAAGTACATGCAGAAAGAGCCACCGGCGGCACCAATCATCAAGAGGTTGCGGCGACCCATGTGATCAATGAGGACCAGGATCCAGATGAAGGTGAGCACCGTCTTGACCACACCAAAGATACCAGTGGTGAGGAAACCAGTGTTGGTGCCAGTGATGCCGAGAGACTTGAAAACAGTAGGGCTGTAGTAGTTGATGGCGTTGATACCGGAACCTATTAGTTTCTTCGTTAGCCACACGTTTCAAGCACATTGTTGGGGGGAATATTCCGAATTCGCTTACCGTTCTGGAAGACGAAGAGGAGAGAACCGAGGAGGAAGCGCCACTGGATCTTGCGGTTCTTGAGGGCGAGGAAGGGCTTCCAGAAACCAGGGCCGACCTCGTTGTTGTAGCGGTCAATGTCCTCGGTGATGTAGCTGATCTCCTCGACAATGTAGATGTGGTCGGGCTCAAGGTTTCGCATCCAGCAGAGAACCTTGGTGCCTTCCTCGTTCCTGCCCTTGGAGAAGAGCCATCGAGGGGACTCGGGGATGAAACCGACACCAAAGAGCAGCAGGCCAGCAGGGATGAGCTGGACGGCAAAGGGGATGAGCCACTGCTTGTGCGAAGGGGCCATGGTCTCGGTGAGTCCGTAGTTGATCCAGAAACCGACGAGACCACCGGCCTGCCATCCCAGCTCGTACAAGCCCACCAGGCGACCACGGACAGCAGGGGGAGCAAGCTCGGAGATGTAGATGGGAGTCATGTTGGAGCAGCCACCGATACCAATGCCAGCGAGGACACGACCGCCAATGATGAGACCAAGACCGCGCTCAGCGTTGGCGCCCAGCATCATGCCGGCACCGAGGATGAAGATGAGGGAGAAGATGATGAGGGAGTAGCGGCGACCCCAGTAGTAACTGGAGCCGTAGGCAAACAGGGAGCCGAAGAAGGCACCCGCCTGGTAGACGGAGACGATGTTCTGCTTGATCAGGGAGACCTCGCTGGTGCTCTTCTGGTCAAAGTCAAACTCGTCAATGAAGGACGGCAGGGCCAGCGTGGTGCCGATGAAAGCGGAATCGTAGCCAATGGTGCATGCTGCCATGGACGCGGTGGCGGCACAGGCGTAGACGCGCCAATTGTACACCTCCTTGGGCGTGGGCCGATCTTCCTTGAGCGTGAGGAGACCCATTGTCGCGGCTTGACAACGACACAGGCTGCGGCGGTGATCAAGGCGATGAAGCAGCGGCAAGCTCTCTGGCAGGCGGAGGAGGTTGCAGGAGGGAGGGAGGAGAGAGGAGTCTGGTGTTGCGACAGCCAAATCAACCCATCTGTCGTCTGGGATGGCAAACTTTTATACCACAGTGCTGGTCGCATTGGGGCTCGACCCATACCCCAAACCTTTCCCTATCCAGTCGGCGCTCCTTTGCCCGCGGGACCATCCCCAAACGGTCTGTGCTCGCCGCCTAGCTGGAAAACGGGCCCCCCGGTCATCGGTCGTGATCCATCCAACCGAGCATCTGGTCCCCAGGCCACGGTCATCTCTGAAGCTGGAGACTAATCCGGGGTTTGCGGGGTTGGTGTGGGGGATGAAGGCGTTTCCGTCAAAGGAGATTGATCGATATTGTCATCAGTCCATTCCCAGATTGACGAAGACCACTCTTTGGGGCGACTTTGCGCACACCTCGACCCTTCCAGGCATGGGGCGGGATAAAGACTTATCCAGGAACCCACATTCTTGACTCAGGTCTCCCAACTTCACTCAATTCCCCGCATGGAAATCTGCGAGCTGCTGGGGGGCACCCTTGTCTCAATTTCACAGCCCTCGCGCGGGGGTGAGACATCAACCCGTTGATTGGCCTGATTGGCCTCGTTGGCCTCGCCGTTCTCTCGCCTCGGGCACATGGACTTAAGGTATACAGTAAGCTACAGCAAAGCTGCGCGGAGAAGTGGAGGTGAAGCGGCATTCCTTCTTCCCACAATCTCGTTCCCCCGACTCCCCATATCTCCATAGTTCCACGGTTCCTCGCTCTCCACATCGTTCTCGATGCCAGTAGTTTAATCCCATCAAGGTGCGCTGCTGAGTTCAAATGAGGTGGAGCCGCGTGGCTCGCTTCTTGTCCTTCTCCCCATCTCGTAGTCACATGGGGCACGTGGCGGTCCGCGACGGCCTGAATGGCCACCAATTGCACAGTGTCGGCCGCCGTAGCAGGGTTTTTTTTTTTTTACTTCTTCTTCTTCTTCTTTTTGGAAAATTACTTAATTTGCATTAACTCATGTACCAAAGTCGCCTTGAAACATTTCCCCCAGGTCGCAGCCCGGTGCGAACCCCAAGTTGGTCATAAATTGGGGATCAACGTCTATACCGTCGGCGCATTCTATAGATCCTAACTCCTCCAGAATCGCGTCGTAATCAACCAACTGCCCCGGCATCCCCGCACTCTGAAAAATGGGTATGGTGTGTCCTCCGCTTAAAGGGGGTGACTGGAATGTCATATTTGGAGTTGCTGTATACAGCGATGTCCCCGGACTCGCGTCCGAGTTGGTGGGATACCTGTGCCGCTCATATGACGACAGCATAGGTGGCTGCTCCTGGTGTTGCGGCAGCCGGGTAAGTTCTTGCGCGTCCGGCTCCCCAGCGATGCTTGATGGTCTGTGTGTCGTGGTGTGGTAGGTTGCGGTTGATATCTCTTCCACAAAGCGACGACCCACGATAGGCTGGGCGATGGTCTCCACCCTCGCGCTCGGAATTTGATTTTGATGTCTTTCCGGGCCTTCCATCCTTGAAAATTCCGTGCTCCAGACATTTTGCAGAGTTTCCATCACCGTCTCCCACCGGCTCTTGTCATGCTCGTGCATGCGTTCGCTGTGGCCGTGCCGATGCACAATGTCCATAAGCGTGATCATGAGAGGTGGAGTTCCCGCAGACCCGAACTTTTCCAGGCACGATTCAACAACCTCTAGCAGATTCGAGAACAGGGATGGCCGGTGCCCCGGTACCAGATCCAAGGTAACAGTCAGAAACATTCCCTGCAGCAGAAAAGCTGAAGGAACCGCTGGGGTAGATCCCCCAAAAATGAGGGAATTACAAAACGAGAATCGGGGGTCCAGGCTCTTGACCAAATCTTCGGGTGTGATCCTCCCTTGGGTGGGACCGTCAAGTGCTCTTGCATTCATGCTGGCAGCCCAGAGCCTACAGAACGCGTACAGCTGGCGGAAAGTGGGAAGCGGCTGAGCTGGAGTCCTTGCCCATGCCATGTCGGCGCCAGATGCGGGACCAAGCCCAGGAATTGGAGTCCAGACTTCATCCGAGTCTACGAGACCAGCAAAGGTATCTGACGGCAGCCCAGAGCACCTGCCCGTTGTCACCTCTGGTTGCCCAAGGGACAGGGAGGCCAGGGCATCGAGCATGAATGCAGCCGCCAGAACCCGCGTTTCCGCGTTATTGAAGGAAACGTCGCTATTTGGTTTGACTGGGAACATGTGCGTGCCGCTGCTCGATCGGTTGCTTATTGCTAGGCGCCATGCCTTTCCGATCAGCAACCACGCCGCCATGGTTTTCTGCTGGCCTAACAAGACTAGAGACTGGACAAGGAGAGCACAGATGTGAGGTATTTCGAAGTTGCCGTCATCAGGGGGGATGAGACGGCGTGATGTAGTGTATATGTGATTCGGGGAGGTGTGTTTCTCGTCGGGAGGGTGAGATGATGCCGCATCCTGAAACGATGCCACAGCCAACACAGCCCAGAGCTGGGCGTGCAAGGCCGTCGAGAGACTTGGGTCAAGCTTGAGCCCTTCCGGAGGGTATCTCATGGCGGTGTTGGTGATGGCATCTCGCTCAATGATGGGAAACCAGCAGTGTGTGTATGTGAAGTATATGTTGACGAGACGCTCCCAATTGGATGGTAGAATGAGTCGAGCAGGCTCGGTAGAGGTTGGACGATGGTCCATGGCGTATGATTTTGTTGATGTGTTGTCCTGCAAAGATCCAGGGCCTTGATGTGGGAAGTCGGGAGAGTTCTTGGCGTTGAAGAGGAAGGCATTGGCAGGGCTGATGCCTTCTTCCGTCTCGGAGTCGTCTGCGGATGTGTCTGTCCGAGGCGTCTTTTCATCGGAGAGGAGCCTCCCAATGTCTTTGTGAACGCGGCTCTTGCTCCATCTCCGGTACAGCCGATGACCGGCCTTGTCCTTCGTCGCCAAGATGCGAGCCCCATCAGCGCCCTCGTTCTGGGTGAGAAGGCGATGCAGAGCTCCCTCACAGCCGGGGACCTGCTCGAAGAGCCAGGCCAGTGACAGCTCTATGGTGCGCAGGTAACCCGTCTGGACGCCTCGCTTCCGCGACGCAGGGGTGTAGGAACATGTCCTGTTTTGCGCAGTGCAGGTTCCGCAGTGAGGACGGGCGCCATCGCACTTCTCTCTGGCGGTGCGACACGAGTCGCAGGCCAGTGAGACCCTCTGCCGCTTGGCGGGAGCCGACGAGGCTGGAGCAGCAGTGAAGGAGTCCGCATCGTTGGCCTCGCGCTTCCTAGGCGGCATCCTTTGATGGAGTGTGGCAGACCGCAGAGTCGCGACGACGAACTACCTACCTTGGCTGTGCCGCGAGGCACGCAGCGGCATGGCGGTCAAGACGAGGTGGCCGCGGATGGAACACTCGTACGACGCTGGCGCCATCTCACAGCGACAGCAGAAGGACGAGCAAGAGGGCCGAGGCCGTGGCCTTCAGCAAGTGACAGCAGATGCAAGTGCAATGGGATGGGAAAAATATTACTTGCAAGGGACAGGCAATGCGGGGGGGGAATCTGGGGTCCTGGGGATAATCGAGAGCGCTGAGCGGCGGCTTGGAGATGGGGGGATTGGGGGACGTTGAAGAGAGACACGCACGCCCGCGCAGCCAATGGTGGAGGGCTTATTCCCACCGGGCGGGGCGGATAAACGCTCTCCCAGCGAATCGGCACCTAGCATCTGGGGCGGGGTCCCCGGACTTTCTCCACTCGCATGGCATTTTTTTGCCCGTAGCGGGGGATAACCTCAAACAGCCTGGCGCGACACCAGACACGATGCTTTCTGCTCTGCTTCTTTGCAACCCGCTGGCCACCTCATCCTCGCTCGCTGTGCCGTCTGCCATCCCACACTGACACCAGCGCACACGCCATTTTTATTTTTTTTTCACTTCCCCGTGCGCGAAATACGGTCCTCCTCGCTTCCGCCCAACCGCGAAAGCGCGTGCTTCTCGCCCAAAGTCGCACCACTCAGACCACTTGGCAGACACGGACGCCAGTCACAGACGCCATTCAACCAACGCCCGCGCCCTGACTAACGTGTCGCCATGGCTCATCAGAGTCGCACTGCTTGATGAAGCAATTCGTTCCCATTCCATCCCATGGCAGGCGTCAAGCGATCCCTCGGCGCCATGCTCGGCGGCCACGAGGATGTGCTCGCATGCCCTCCTCCGCGGCCGCAGCCGCACTCGCGCTCCCAGTCCAACTCGCAATCGCATAGCCAGATAAGTAGCAGAAGCAGTAGCATCAGCAGCAGCAGCCAGGCTCAGGCCCAGCCTATCTCAACGCCCCCGCGAGGTCCCTCTGGGGCATCCCAGCACGAGCATCATGATGACTACACCCGAACACCATCCCCAACCTTCCCTCCGTCGAATGGAGAGGTGCCCGATTTCAGTCCGGATGCTTCCATTCTGCTTGTCGGCATCCGGGGCGCCGGCAAGTCCACGCTTGCCATCATGGCGTCCTCAGCCATGAACCGAAAAGTAATTGACATGGAAAACGCCTTTCAGCGCGCCACGGGCCTTTCAAGTGCAGGATACAAGGCCAAGCATGGGTCGGCAGAGTGCTACAAACACCAGGCCAAGGTTCTCCAGACCGCCATGGAGCGTCACGGCACTGGCTCTGTCCTAGTGTGCTCCTGGATGGAGAGCCGCATCCAAGGTCTGATGCGAGAGTTTTCCTCCACCAATCCTGTCATCCACATCGTACGTGACGCAGATGCAATCCAGCAGCATCTCAAGATAAGTGACGTTACCAAGATATGGAATCTCATCAACGTCAGCAGCGCCATTTTCCGGACATGTACCAACTTTGAGTTTTTCAACATTACCGAAAAACCCGCCAAATCCTCGGCACAGTTGTCAGGCATTTCTCTGCTGCAGCGGTCCCCTGCGCCGTATCTTGCATTAAAACATGTTGAAAGGCATTTTCTCAAGTTCTTGTCCCTGATCTACCCCGCCGGTACTATTCCATTTATCGAATCTGCATTTCCGCTGGCACGAATCCCAACTGAGGAGCGTCGGTTTACCTATGCTGTATCGATCCCTTTGAGCGACGTCCTAAACGAGACAATAGATGTCGAGGAGCACGTTACTGGAGGAGATGTGATTCAGATCGTCGCACACGATATAGCCGAATGTCTAGAAAAGCATCCAGGCTCAGCTTTTCCCGCTGGAGAACTCACTGTTCGCTTAATAGGTGACATCACCAGGGGTATTGCAAGGGTTCGGAGGACCACCATCTTGCCAATAATTCTCCATATTTTTCTTCCTCACATGGCGAGCGAGGATGTGATCAGGGTGTACATTGATCTTCTCCACCATGCTGTTCGACTCGCTCCCGAAATGATAACAGTCGACTTGCGACTGGACAACCCTCACATCTCCAGGATTTTGGTAGCCCGAAAACGAACCAAGATTATTGGCAACTGTTTCATTGTCGCGGATCCTCCACCATGGGAATCGTCAGCCTGGGTCTCTTGGTATTCCAAGGCCAACCGGCTGGGTTGTCACATCGCTCGGCTCATTCGCCCAGCAACGAGCATCGAGGATAACTTTAGCATTGCACATATCAAATGTGCCGTTGCGGCTCTTGAAGGACCCAAAATTCCCTTAATAGCATACAACTCAGGCCCATTAGGCCGCAACTCGGCTTCTTTCAATCGGATTCTAAGCGTGGTCCGGCCAGAGTCCCTTGAGCGGGTGAATCCGAAACCACCCATCACACCATGTGTTACCGCGTTGGGGGCAACCGAGGCTTTGTTTTCATCATTCATCTATGACAAGATGAATCTCTACGTGCTGGGTGCCAACGTAGACTACAGTTTGTCCCCTGCCATGCACACGACTGCCCTCAAAGCCTGCGGGATTCCTCATCAATACCGGCCGTTTTCTTCCTCTTCACTCCGCGGAATCAAACATCTCATTGAGGATCCCAATTTTGGAGGTGCCTCAGTCGGCCTTCCGTTCAAGGTCGAGATAATAACTCTGACACACTCCCTGAGCAGTCACGCGCAGGCAATCGGGGCTGTGAATACATTAATACCGATCCGCCAACTCAACCCGGACAGGTCAGTTCCAACAGGGGCGAGTTTCTTTCATGGAATCAACAGAGCAGGGCCCATCAAGGCCCTGTATGGAGAAAATACAGACTGGATCGGCATCCGGGCATGCATCCGCCGCGGCCTCTCGCCTGCCAATGCCGTCGTCTCCACCACTTGCGGCCTAGTCATTGGAGCTGGAGGCATGGCTCGCGCTACGGTCTATGCCATGCTTCAAGTTGGCATCAGAAACATTGTCATCCATAATCGAACGTTTGAGAATGCGGAAAAGCTGGTCAGCCACTTTTCACAGCTTCTTCAAAGGAAGGACTTCAAGCTGCTCAGCACCAGCACAGAACCGGCACGGTTTCACGTCATCAAATCACTGGATGAGCCTTGGCGTGAAGATTTCAGGCTGCCGACAGTGATTGTTTCGTGTATCCCGACACATCCGATCGGAGATACTCCCGCGCCAGATTTCACACTTCCGGAATCGTACCTTGGCAGCCGAACCGGAGGCGTTGCGCTCGATCTAGGATACAAGACACTCAGTACGCCCTTACTAGCACAGGTCCGAAAGGAGTCATCCCGAGGTTGGGTCAGCATGGACGGTCTTGATCTTTTGCCTGAGCAGGGTTTTGCACAATTTGAATTATTTACTGGAAGACGAGCACCGAGGAGGCTGATGCGAAGGGAGGTCTTCCGAGCTTACCCCACCGAGGATGGCGCGTGCAATCTTGAGGAACTGCAGCCGCGTCTGCAGTCTGTTAATGATCAAGAAGCCTTATGATGAGACGAGCAAGAAACCAGTGGAGCCTTGAAGGCCCCAGTCTGTCAGTCTCGAGACAGGTTTGAATACACGACAAAGCATCGTGAATATTTTGCATACGTAGGCGTTAGGGGGTTCCATATGACTGAATATTAAAAAAAAAAGTGGGCTCTTTTTGACAGCTCTTTTGGTCATGATGACTGGCTAAAATTTTTGTTATTCGTTTCGTTTCGTTTCGTGATGTCTCGTAGCATGCTGAAAGACGAAAAGCAAGCTGGCCCCCCACCCACCCGTTGTCAGCTTTGTTAGATATCTTGAAAGACAAGGCTTCAACTGTTCAAACCATACCAATAAGGGTTTACGGTTGGGACGATTAGTGGAAATTGGGCTGCGCTTGAAAACTGCGTTGGCTTGGGGGGAACGCTACTTAGCACATGGCACTAACTACCCTAAACTAGACCAGAGAGTGGAATGTGGCAGCGCAACGAAATGGAAATCCAACAACCTTAGGACAAATTGAGTGTTTAGGTTTCTCGATGGCATTATTGTTTTGTTTCTTTAAACCAATATGTTTTGGGGGGCAGCATGTCCTTGGGAATCCACTACCGAAATATTTGCCACTTCGCCAACAAATCTGACTGCCAACGTCTGACAGCAAGGAAGTGAGTGGATCAAACTTTTGCATTTGAGACAACAATTACTGCATGACCATTCTAAAACGCCTAGAAAAGCCCCGTATGCTTGTCCGCGCGTACACGAAGATCCCATCCATACCTAGGGGCAGTTATTTTAAGATTTGTCGCGGTCCTAGGCAGCCGAATTTTTTTTATTGGCATGGAAGATTCGCTTGGCGATGCTGTCCGCACGCACAAGCCACACTCAACGTTTCAAGGTTGGGGTAGTTAGTGGCTGTGCAGATTTTTGTCTGGGCCTCGCGATTCGGTCTCGGCTTCGGCTCACATTCCGGACGCGCGAGCCTTATCAGCATAGCGGATGACGGCGTTTGGTGATTGCCACCTGCAGCATGTGAATGGCAGTGTGCGTCTATTTCGCCATGCTGTCGCGCAGCGCCGAGTCTATTGTTCTAGTGGATGCTGGTATTGGTAAAATGCAAATGCGGTGCACTGATTGGGACGATAAGGAGCCAATGCCGCATTGGAGGCCGTAATTGGATGTGAGGAGTGTGGTGCCTGGGGGCAGCAGCAGTTTGGTCGCGACACAATAGGCTATATTAAAACAATAATTTGAAAATGACTTTCCTGGGAGTTACAATGAGGCTCAAATCTGGCCCCTGCCTGAGCATCATTGTAGATTTCAGAAACACATCCACGCACGAGATCTGGTGACCGGATGACGCTTGTGGAGAGAATATTTAAAAAGGACAAAATTTTCCAGGCACTTCCATTTTGATTCCTTTTCTTATTCCGGAATCAGTATAAAACCGATACTTTCAGACATTGATCACCACACGTCCAGTTCGGGGGTGGTGGATTATTACTGTGGCGAGCAGCAGCCAACTGGCTTTACCAACCATTGCGACAATTGCAATTGGACCGGCTTGATAACGGTTGCAAAAATAAATAAATGAAACTGGCCCCGAGGCACCGCTTGACACAGCTACAGGCCAAAAAACTTGATATCACCTG
Source organism: Calonectria crousiana (assembly GCA_013406985.1). Classification (NCBI taxonomy): domain Eukaryota; kingdom Fungi; phylum Ascomycota; class Sordariomycetes; order Hypocreales; family Nectriaceae; genus Calonectria; species Calonectria crousiana. The sequence continues at coordinate 20,978 of VTGD01000037.1, read as the reverse complement.
GGATTGCCTTGTCCGTGTTCCGAGCAGTGACGAACATTGGTGCACTCAAGTTGGAATCGCTGGACAGTTCGCCACTTTAGATGTAAATAAAGATTCGGGCTTCCTAAAGATTGGCAAGAGAATTACTCAATTTATTATTATGTTGGAGTCGAGTGGATGCAAGCACTGCAGGTGATTCCAGACTCATGGCGTCTCAATGTACATGATCCACAGACGCTGCAGAGGCTTGGCGTGGTGGTTCATGCAGGGCACTCCCCGTCACACAGGGGCTGTTGACGTTGAATCAGAGCCCGACCTTGAGATTGGGTCGCCATTGGCGGCGGGTTGATGGAAAATGCTGGATTGGGCATGGAATTAGTGCATGCAAAACTTGGCTAACAACGCGTTGAAAATTTTCAACTAATGCACAAATACAATCCAACCCTTGAATGATTGTCAGTTTGATACTTTGTTGCACAAGGCCCCTGCCAAAAGATCATACGTCTTTGTATTTTTTTAGCGGAAATTGATAAGACGAAAAACATAAATGAATACATTGCCTTAAAAGATAATATCTTAGTTTTCTATATTATTTTATTATGATTTTTATGATTATTTTTGCTTCATTCAAAGGTTGGATTGTCTTGCTGGTCCAGAACCTTGTAGAACTTGGCCACATGTGCTGAAGCTGGTAGCACTGCCTCCACCATCCCCGTCGTGTGGCGCAGCCCATTCAAACCCGTCATGACGCTATGCACCAAGAAAGTTGCCTCCCAGCAGCACGCCGCCAGTACCGCGATGGCCCCGGCTGCAACCCAAAGCCCCCCTGCCACGCACGCAACCTTGCCAACTGACGGAGGCAACCAGATTCTTGGATCTTCGACGAATCATGACCCACGCGTGAAGACAAGAGTACCTGTAAGTGTGTAACTATATAAGCTCCACGGGCACCTGCTGCATGCTTGTTTGCCCGTCCCCTCATTCTGCATCGTCACACATAGCAGCACCTATCGCTTCTTGTAGCATGGGCTCTCTGTTCGTCGTTGATCCTCCGCAAAAACCAGCTGTCGCTGACACCAGACCCAGCCGCGAAATGCCCCCTTCAATCGAGTCTTCCCTGGATACCCAGGGCCTAGCCAACGAGCAGCGCGGCCTGCTGGATCTCATCGACAAGCTGCAGTTTGCCCAGCTTGACAACATCAAGCTCCCCCAGATCGTCGTCGTCGGCGACCAGTCGGCCGGCAAGAGTTCCGTCCTCGAAGCCCTCACCGGCACCCCTTTCCCCCGGGATGCAGGCGCCTGCACACGATTCGCGACCGAGATCCGCATGCGCAGAGCAAAGGAGACGAAGCTGAAGGTGTCTATTATCCCCGACAAGACCCGCCCCTACAATGAGCAGGCTCGGCTTTTGCAATACGGCGGTCACGTCACTGGCGACACTCCCTTCGAGACCATGATGCGAGATGCCACCGAGCTGATTGCCCCTCGAAGCATCCCCGGTAGATTTGCCGCCCGCGACATTCTGGTTGTCGAAAAGTGCGGCCCCGATATGCCGCTGTTGACTCTCGTCGATCTCCCCGGCTTGGTTCGTGTCGCAAACCGCGACCAGTCAGAGGCTGATATCCAGACCATCGAGGTGCTCTCCGACCGATACATGAAGAGCTCCAGAACAATCATCTTGGCCGTCATCGGAGGTAACAACGACTACGTCCAAGCCCCCATCCTTAAGAAAGCCCGCCAGTTCGACCCCACAGGTTCTCGAACCATTGGTGTTTTGACCAAGCCCGATATGACTGAACGAATCGGCCTTGAAGAGAAGTTTATTGAGCTTGTTACCAACAAAGACAAGGAGAACAACTTCAAGCTGGGCTGGTTTGTCCTGCTGAACCCTGGTCCAGGCGAAAACTGGCAGACTCCAGAGGAGCGGGCGCAGCGAGAGGCCGAGTTCTTTACCAGAGGTAAATGGGCTCATCTGCCACCTCAGATGTGGGGTGTTGCCGCACTTCGTCATAAATTGAGTATGCAACTCCAGCGACACATTGGGAAGCATGTCAAGACATTGCGACGCCAGATCCAGGAGGCCCTTGAGGGTTGCGAAGCTCAGCTCAAGGCCATGGGAGCAGGCAAAGACACTGTCGAGGAGATGAGGTTCGAGATGGGCGAGCTATTCACAGCCTCCAACAACCTCGTCACACCTGCTGTTAATGGTAACTACAAGAATCCCTTTGGCGAAAAGTTCTTCGCTAGGCAGTCAAGCCCCAAGGGCACACCCTCTCAAAAGCTGCGAGCTCGTGTCCGTGAAGAAAGCGAGCGCTTTGCTCGCCGGTTCCGCCAGCATGGTCGCAAGGTCACCTTCCAGAACAACGCTGCGACTTCTGCCGCTGCCGCCGCCAACCTACCTCAAGCTGGTGTTGTTGGAGACCGAACCAAGAAGGAATTTGCCGAGCACGAGGTTGAGCCACTTCTTCGACAAATTCGTGGTAACGAATTGCCTCTCGACTCCAACCCTAGGGCTCCCTACATCCTCTTCCAAGACTACTCTCGAAACTGGCCTGTTTTGGCTCAAGAGTACAAGGATAACCTTGGTGTCATCTGCAACGAGTTTCTCGCTGACGTCATTGACTACGCTTGGCCAATGCGAATGCGCGATCCTCTTCGCATGCACTTTTTGGAACTTAAGATCCGGGAGTTGATGGATAACGCTGACAAGGAGCTCGCCCGTCTGACCGATGACATGGAGCTGGAAGTCCAGCCCTTTGACCCCGAGTATGAGGAGCGTCTGCGAAAGTGGCGCGCCGAAGCCACTGAGAACGGGGGCACTTACACCGAGGCCGAAGAGGTTTTGGAGAAGATGCTCATATACTATGATCTCACCGCACGCATCTTTACCCGCAACGTCATCACTCAAGTTGTTGAGCGCCACCTCCTATTGGGCATGCTTCGCCTCTTCAATCCTATTGAGATTTTGCGCATGCCTGACCCCACGATCGAAGCCATTGCCGCCGAGAACAAGGAGACCCGCGAGCGACGCAAGGTGCTTCAGGCGCAGAAGAAGGCAATTGAGGAGGCTAGGACCATCTGTGCCGGTCTTGCCATGCGAAGCGAGCTGAGGGTCTATGACGATGAACCGGAGGATGAAGTAACCACTGACGATGAGGACCCGGCCGGGGCGAACATCGGCCGCCCGCAGTCACAGTCTACTTCGCGCCCAGCGCAACCAACACAACCAGCACAACAGGCTCAACCACCCCAGCCGCCACCATCCAGGAACGATTCCGTGCGAAAGCCCGTTCGCGATCCTCGTGACGGCCGAGAGTCCCGCGAGGAACGGAGCAGCGGGTACGCCATGACGCCACCGGAGCAATACCGACGGGAGAGCACGTATCGTGTCGAGCCCAGCAGCCGTCACGAAAGCAGAGGAGACTGGGAGCCCGTATACCACAACTCCCCACAGGAGCCAGCCGCACCGCCTCCGCCTCCCCGACCCCAGAAGATCAATGATCCTGAAACCTACTACGACTCGTACCCGCAGGGTTCCAGCCGCGACTCTAGAAGACAGAGACTTGCGAATGCAATGAGGTTGGGCTCGCAAAATTAGAATAGGACATCTGACTCGTGTACTAAGATAAATTGTTATGACTAGATACGATTAACCGCAAGCGCTAAAGTGATGGATTGACGGTCTTTTGAAGCACTACGACTGGGGTTTGAGATTAGGATTTTTTTATTCTTTTTATAAAGGCTGTATTATAGATGATGAAAACATTTCGGAATTTGGACTTTCCAGAGAATAAATTCGCTTCTATCTAATAACATGTTTACCTGTTTGACGGTATTTGAGTGGGTATCTAACATACAACCATTGAATGATTGTTCGACACTTTGCTGGATGAGATCCCTGCAAACGACCACACGCATTGGGATATCTAGCCGAACTGAATACAGATAATACCTAAATAAATGTACTTACCCAAGGATGATCACTTGAACCTTTTTAGGCTTATTTTCCCCTTTAGGTAAAATTATCTTTGCCAGGATTAGTATTATACAGCTAGTGCTGTGACGTGACCATTGTATTGCAAAAGCCAAGCTTGCTCATTGCACGGGCGGATCTTATCGGGGATAATGGAAACCTTTAGCTTGGTCTACTTTGCTCTGCATATGTGGATCTCAGTCGTGAATCGTGTGTAGGCGCCTGCATTCCGGGGGAAGGGGGTTTGTGATTGGGTCAATTGGCGGAGTTTGTTCTTCTGATTGGAATTTTTTGGGTTGGTTATCTTTTAAAAAAATATACCCCGAATTCACGCAAAGTACCCTGGATTAGGCCACTACTGACATCAACTGGCTAGACGACGGGGGCATTGACAAATTCCTGGCGGACTTGGTGCAATTGATGCAAGATTGTCTGTTCGGGTTCTTGTAGACTACACAGGCTTGGTCTTTATGTCTAGCGTAATAGATGGAGAGATTTGAGAATCTGCAGGTGCCGTCTCCTCAGTGAGGAGACAGCTACGGAGAAATTTTTCAGGTGCAGCCTATCCCGAGGAGAGATGCTGAGTTTAGGACCACAATAAACTCCATTACTTGTAATTGCTACATGGGATAGATGCCCTGTAACAAGAATTGTGCGCTGTTGGGTGGCGTGATGACGTTGTGATTGACCCTTGATGAGACCTTACCTGGTGAAAGCCAATTACGGCCGAGCAGACAAAGAAATAAATGGATGAGGCGCAATTGAGCAATTCCAGCTGAATCCTTCATTTTTGACGTATTATTTTACTTACGTAGTTCGCGTAGCCGTTATTTCCGGGGGCGTCCAGTCGTCGCTTGGGGCGTGTTGCACATAAGCTTGGAAGTGGAGGGGCCGCTGGGGATGGAGATGCTCGAATACGTCATCGGTTCTCAGCTCATGGAAGCTTGGGGGAATAAGACGAAAATAAATGCGTTTCTCGTTGCAATATCAATTGGAGTCGAACCCCATCGTTGCTTCATGTAGAAACAGTGCCTACCACTCGCAATTCCCCCCCCAAAAAAGAACACTGCTGCGGAAATGGTTGGCAAGCGACTCCTCAATAGCGGCACGCATGGGCATCACGCCGGGCAGAGCGTCCAGGACAAGCGACGCCAGCGGGACAACCCGCGCGACCTCGAGACGGGCGTCAGTTTTGCCGGCACGGATCTGGACGCCATCCAGCAGCGGCGACGCAAAAAGCCCCGCTCCTTCAAGTTTCGCGATGTGGCCATCACGGCCCTCGAGGACGCCCGCCGCCTCGAGCTCAAGAACGCGCTCCTCCACAGCATCGACAGGGAGGGCCTCGAGCGGTACCGCATGCCGGACGACGAGATCAAGCGCATCAAGAACAAGAAGGTCCGCGAGTTCTATAAGGCCCAGAACGAGCGCCTCAACGACTGGCTCGAGGTTGATGCCGTCGTCATGGCCATAGCCGACGACGTCCTCGAGTCCATGAACCCGGACCCGGACCACGACGGTGACCTCGAGCGGCGCGGGGGCATACAGCTCGTCGAGGGGAACATCGGGGAGCTGCTGCCGGACGAGGAGAGGGAGAGGAGGCGCAAGGCCAGCCGCCAGGCCCGTCTGGCCATCAACATCAATGTCATTGCCAACATCTTGCTGCTGGTCGGAAAGGCCTTTGCCGTGTTTACGACGGGCTCGCTGTCACTCGTTGCATCAGTGGTGGACTCGGCCCTCGATCTCCTGTGCACCATCATTGTGTGGTCGACAAACCGGATCGTCGTGTGGCGGCTGCAGGCTCTTCGGAGAAGGTTCCCGGTGGGCAAGCGACGGCTGGAACCGCTTGGGATCCTCGTCTTCTCCATCATCATGGTTATATCCTTTCTTCAGATTCTGCAGGAGTCAGTGTCGCGGCTTACTGGACCGGAGCACGAGGCACAGATTCTCAGCACGGCTGCCATCGTGTCTTTGGTTGCGACCATCGTCCTCAAGGGCGCAATTGGAATAGGATGCTACCCGATCAAGACATCACAGGTTCAGGCTCTGGTGCAGGATTGCAAAACGGACGTTATTTTCAACACCCTTTCTCTGTTGTTTCCCGTTGTTGGCTACAAAGCCCACGTGTGGTGGCTTGACTCGGTGGGTGCTGGCCTCCTTTCCCTCTTTATCATTTTTGATTGGGGCCTCACTTGCTTTGGCAACATCGTCCGGCTCTCGGGAGAAGCAGCCGACGACCGCACGCTGAGGAAGCTCACGTATCTTGGCTACCGCTTCTCCCCGATCGTGGCGGGATTCAAGAACGTGATAGCCTACCACGCTGGCGACGGAGTCTGGGTGGAGTATGACATCCTGCTGGACGAAAAGACGCCGCTGAACCGCTCGCACGACATCGCAGAGACGCTGCAGTACTGCGCGGAGGGATTGGTGGAGGTTGACAGGGCGTTTGTGACGACGGATTATGCTGTTTCTGGGCCTTTGGGACATGCCATGGATACTGAGTGGAATCACTGAGTCCAAGTTACGCAAGATGGGAACTCAGCTCAAATCGCTCACACGCTAGCAACCAGGCACATGTATTATGCATATAAATATGAAGAGTAATTTGCGCCATTTACCAATTGTTATCAGGTTGCAGCAGTAATATTGAGCCATCATGCTCAGCGACACGTGATGGTTGTGAGGATAGCCACCATTGCGCTCCGCATTTGCGGAGGACAGCTTCACTTTGTCTGTTCACGGCAATATCAAATCGGGGGCTATCTGTTTGTTCCTAGAAATTGAGGCATATATCGCAGCAACTACCGTACGATTTCAATACACCCACGATTTGGGGTTGTAGTCTGACTCAGTTGAATGTGCAATATTATGCATCTCAGTACACAGCCTTCAGGTTTCTCCCAATCATATAGTGGCGATTGCATTGAAATTCGGCCCCCACAAGCCAAGGCTGTCCGTGTATTCGTTTCGGGCGCTCAATTTCTTACCTTTAAAAATGTGGTTGATTCCCACCACACTTGACAAATTAAATAGACCCCGAACATCCAAACAACCTTTCAGGCAGCCTGCCCCTTAGTTTCTGACCTTGATGGGCTCCTGTTCCCACCAGCGGAACGGCCTTTACAAATTACTTCAAAGTCCAAACAACCTTTCCTGCTGCACAAGGTCAATATGGAAAGCTCAGGACCTTTAGTCGAAATTCTGTCAGTAAAAGCCTGGTACAGTCTGTACTCAGATGTCCTGCCACCGGACACAGACGATATACTATCCGATTTTTTTTCGGCATATTATATGGTTTCAATGGAGAATATGACGGATGTTCTCTCGTCTTCACCATTCATGAATATTATAAATGACACTAGCAGATTTATTGATCCCGCACTCGGTGGAAACTACACAAACATATGTCGCAATATGGCAAACATGTTCTTTTCAGGCATCTTTGTTTCGAATTGTTTGACGCTGGTGGCTTTGTCTTTGACAAAGGAAAAGTTTACGACGCTCAAAGAATCGTACGTTGAAGAGATTGACCAACTGGCTTCATCGTTGGGCGTTTCAAACATCTCGGCGTTCAATCGCACCGCAGTCTTGAAGGGTGTGCGTTCCTGTGTTTTAGAAAGCTGTTCAGGCACGGAAGCAGGTTCGGACGCTGTCAAACTGCTCGAGGACGTCATGTCAAACAAGCCTGTGAATTCAAGCACGTTCTCTGATGTATGCTTTGATTTGAAAAGCCCTGTTAATTTGGACATCTCTGGACTTGGGGTACGATTCCGCTCTTGGCCAACTCTGTATGGGCTTGTTCTAATTATTCGGTAGGTGATTATATCATACATAATGCAATCTGCTCTTGCGCTGTACGTGGCCGTGATAATATTCATATTATCGGCTGGGAAATTCATCAATACTCATGGAGCCAATAACAGAGGTTGCTGGCGCAGGCTGCCCTCGCTTGTCGGCCGTCTCCTACGCAAATTGGAAAATGAAAACTTGGCGGATGCGACAAAATCTATCCTCGCGGAATTTCACGAGGCACAGTGCTTTTTTAGTGTGGGCACAAACATCGCCATATTATACGCCACATCTCAGGGCGCCTTCTTTAGCAGCGTGGAGAATTGGGACAGTCTAATGAGCACACGAAACCGCGTCTTGACTCTTGCTTGCACCGGAGTCGGGCCCATTGTGCTTGCACAATTAAATTTGCGACGCTCACATCTTGATTCTTTTTACACTCTGCTGCTCTCAACTATGGCTGTAGTTGTTGCCAGCTTGGCCATATATCTTGGCATGGACCCTGATAGAAGTCGGGTATATGAAATGTTCATGGATTCGGACGGCTTGAGCTCTTGTGGAGGTCGCCCGTCTTTGCGGACATTTTGCTATTCCTATTCGATCTACATGTATGTAGAGCCTTATTCTAAACTCATATTTCTTTTTCAGGCCCTTATTATTGCTTTGTGGCTTGACAAGATTGCCCGCGAGTTCGATGTACGACAATGGTTTCGGGCCCACCAGCTATTTGAGGCACGTATGAGAGTCTCTTCTTTTCGACAAAACAGGGTGTGGCTATGGGCTAAGAGAGGGATCCGGATCATGACTGTTGTCGTTTTCATTTTGGGAGAAATGTGTGCCATTGTGTTCATATGCACCAGCTTCAGCAGATTTCGACTGGTTCTCGGAGAGCTGTCCAGCGACTCAACAAGCAACTGGAATGTGGGCCAAATCATCGCGATGCTAATTTGGGCACCCGTAATCGCCAAGTACTTGTACTTGGTTGTACGTGAGTAGCAGACATGCCCTCAACTGCCACCCGATAAGTGTTTCGATGTTTGCTGATATCAAGGTCATGCACAGTTGGTGTTGAAAAGAGTTTTAGAATCCGATATCCAGAACCATGGACTGTATTCAGGCAAGGAAACTATCGGGCAGCTTCTCGGGCGGGGACAATGAGAAGTGATGAGAATGATACCATAGTCATTTATTTTTGCCGTAGTTGGCAACTTCACGGATCGCTTCTTGCTAACTACACGAAACCTTTGGCACAAACTCTACTCTCTGCCCCACCTTTCCCATTGATTCGTGCAGTGTGGAAAATAGCCCCACGTTTTGGGTCTTGATTGCCCTTCAGCGATGGGGGTTTGGCCTGAGGAGCAATCTCTTTGTTTTGGTGGCACCTGTGTTGATGCCTGCTGGGCACTGGTGTTGAGATGCGAGCTATTTGCTGAGGGCAAGCCGGGTAAAATTCTTCGCGTTGGATCTTTGCTGACTTAGTCCTTCACTTGTGAAGATGAGCAGCACTCTTGCCCTTGCCCCTAAATCTTTGTGATAGAGCTACAAATTATCCAGTTTCTAAGCCTCAAACATGTCTTAACCAGCCGCACCACAAAAAATGCATTTGCCAGCGGAAATCAGGACCCAGATTGCCTCGCATCTTTTGACGTTGGAATTGCGGCATCGTGCCCGAACCTGGAGTCTCTATACATTACGGGGACGCGCTTCCTTGACTTGGATCAGCTTCAGTGGGAAAGACCCGCAAACTTTGACGGGCTTCGGGCTCTCGCCCTGGACAGGGTCTATCTGAGCGTCCCATCTCTCGTATTGTTAAAACCTACCTGCGCGGCACGTGCCCCGCCGAAACTGCGCTGCATCAACCTGCTCAGCGCCAAGATTGACCTGAACGGTGGAGAGTCATGGGAGGTCGCCACCTTCTTGAAGGACAGTTGCATTGATCTCGTGTGCAGCAGGCTTTATGAGCTAACCTATCACTTGACCTACGGGAATTACTAAATGAATGGTGAAACATGCACGTAGAGCCTGATTTGGTCCAAACGAGACAAGGAGGAAAGTGAGGCAATAGAAAGCTTGGTTTGGCACCTTCTCAAGAGGGTGAGTGGAGGAGAAAAGTATCCAATGGGCTGTTGCAGATATGTATTGACGGCTATGGCAAGTGTGGCGAGTGCCGCAAGTGCTACGAATGACGGAGGGAATGACAGCGGAAACGTCGACGAGGAACTATGCCATTTTTCTGGGCCGAATTCGATTCTAAGAAAATACAGCTTCTAGTAAACGTTGTCGAATCCAATGATTGCATCTTTTTTTGCAAGTGCGGGGATCTGGAGATGGCAAGTGCCAGCTACTACAACATGATTCGCTTCAAAGTGGCAGGTTCATGCAACGTTGTACTGCGAGGACTATATGCGGTTGGTTAAATTGTTTGCAGGGATTCTATATAACACCCTGGTTCCTTGATCTTTTCTTTTTTGGTCAAAATCCCGCCTTGTAATTTTTTGTTCTTCCGTGACCCAATTGTGCAAGCTCTTGTCCGGTCCTCATCGTCGGAAGACGGCGTCAAATTCCCGCATCGCATCCTCAGCCCTTCGTTGTGCGGCGGCTCGGGCTTCACGCTCGTTCGTGCATGTGCGGCTCGCTGACGGCGTCCCCAGCAATCGCTCGTTGACAGGGCCGGTGCTGCTGTGGCTCGTGGCGAACGTGTGCAGGGCGTAAGGGTTGGTCGGGCGGTTTTGGATGATCGGGGCGCTGTCCCTTTTCGTCACTGTTTAGCCACTGCTCCGCGAGACGGCCGGAAGAAGCAAATCCGTACGGAGCCTTGCTGCCCGAAACACTCCCGGCCTGGGCCATTATGCTTTCGGATATCTGTGGGGTTCCCCGTGGCGGGTTGCGTTCGGTCGTGACGGTCTGTGGCCGTGCGGCCATTTTGGGAAATGGTGTTTGCAGGTGTGGCGGTGCTCTCGAATTTGGACGTGTCGTGCCAGTCGGGACCGTAGAACGCCCAGAGGGTCCCAGAAGGTGACAGAAAAGTGTAGCTGATGATGGAACAAAGAGAATAGGTGCTCGGGGTTGATGGAAAGTCCTTCACAAAGAAGAAGCAAAGGGCAAAATTGCAAAGGTCTCGAGTCAAGAGCGGAGGTGCACCCCCTGTCGGGCGAGTCCACAGCGGCGTCGAGTGAACGCCTGTCACAACGGGCAGCGGCGCAAAGCGAGCGCACAAGCCACAGCCGAGACGTGTAAACTCACAACTGTGACAAGATGCTGCTCAACCAGCCGGCGTGACGTTACCCCGTCTCCTGCCGTTGTGGCCCTATTTGTGACGAGTAAGCATGGCGCCGGCAGCGGTGGTGTGCTGCGAGTGGCTACTAAACTGCCAACAAATCACAGTTGCTCTTTCATGGCCTCATTGGCTCATGCCAGTACGACTCCGCCCCCCCAAACAGCACAGAAGCCTGATTTTCCCAACTTTGCCTTGTCCTAACATTTGAAATCGCCACCGTTAACAGCCAACCTGTCGCATGACGGCGGAATTTTGCCGCATCTCCCCCAAAGCCGCCTTAGGAATCCGGCATCCGGCCGAGAACTTGTCAAGCCGGCCACCCGTGGTGCGCACCACGAGGCTACGGGCCTGCCTCGTTGATTTTGCCCGCACCGATCCTCCCCCACTCCCCTTATGCCCGATCAACACCAAACCCCAGCCTGATAGCTGCCTCGGCATCTTTTTGGATTTGCTCTGGGACTTTTCTGTCGGCCATCATCGCCGAGAAGACCTCCAGGGACTCCCAATACAAAGATGTGCGATCGTGGGCCAAATGGACGGGGCACCAATATCGGAGTGCATGCTCCTGGTGACTGGACAGATGACCCCGGCAGCGATACCGAAACTATAGAGGCATCTCCTGAAAACAAGTATCCAGGTGAAAATCAAAATGCTACCATGCTTCCTTGGTTCGCCACAAGTGACACGGGCCACGCCTGCAAAAGTAGTCTGCTGCCTAACGGTGCTGGACCAAACGGACGAGACACCGGTATCAGCTTCCACGGCGTTGGCGAATGGGCAGTCGACTCCACCAGTGATTCCGAAGCAATTGAACCAGCGCCCGAAGGGCAGAGGCCAGACAAATATCATAATGATTCCATGTTCCCATGGGTCATTAACAACCAGCTGAGTCATATCAACAAAGATAGTGCTCCGCCTCCTGACGCTGTGCCATCTCTTACCCAGCAAGAGACTGCTAGCACACACAGTGGCAACATTGGTCTCGGTGTCTGTATGCCATCCGACGGGCGTCTTTTATTTTTGGATCTTTCTTCGGAATCCACGGTGAGTCAGAGCTCAGGTGATCTGCAAACTGCTATGCACGCGTTGGGCACCCAATCGTTGGTGCCTGCACCAAACTTGACTGGGGGGAATAAAACTCTGGACTCGCCTACTAGCTCTGTTGATTCTTACAAATGTGACATTGATGAATCTGCTCGCTTGTCTCAAGCTTCGTCACCAAACACCGAAGTCACAACGGTATCCCCATCCCAGACACAAAGCCCAAGTGGTTGGAGTATTGATGAATATATGAGTACTGCATCGCAACATGCTGAGGAAGACGGATCCGGACCTAGCAATGTTTCAACTCCTGAAATATCGACAAGATATCTCGCAGTTCCCCCATTCCCTCCATCCCCTGTTATGGAGCCTGACAGTCCAAATGAAAGCTCCGAGGCGGAAACTAGCACGAAAAGGACCAGATCGGAACAAAAGGAAGCAAACAATGATAAGGTGTCCAGCAGTGGCCGGAAGAAGCGTCCTCTAGATGACAAGAGTGGACCACATGATAAGGACAACCATCATGTTCCTGGGACTCGAACCAAGAAAGCCAAGATTGATGACCAGCAGGCGCCACTCCTGGCATGCCCCTTTTACAAAAAGGATCCGATCCGACACCGAGGATGCTTTGGATATGTCATCAAACGCATAGCATATGTGAGGCAGCATCTCTTTCGGAACCACCTGCAACCATCCCACTGCGTTGTTTGCATGTCGATTTTCGATAGCGAGGAGGAGCTCAGCGAGCATCTCAGAGCGCAGTCATGCGAGAGGCGTCCTCAAAGCGAACAACCAGATGGAATAACACAAAAACAACAAAAAGAACTTCGAACTATGCGAGCGGATCACAGGAAGTCTGAAAAGGAGCAGTGGTACGACATCTTCACCATGCTGTTCCCTGGCGTTGATCTGCCTAGCTCGCCATACATCAACCAAGGACTCTCTGAAGACATGAGCAGCTTCCGCGAGTTCATGGAGAGGAAAGGAGGGGCTATTGTTGAGGAGACGCTTAAAACGAAACTTCCTTCCATCGGAACGGACAGCTCGGGGTTTAGAGAAGAAGCTCAGGCAGCGGTTTTGCGCATTTTTACAGAATGGGTCGATCAGCTCGGGGATAAAAGTCAGATTGGCCTGGGCGAGTCTGCTTCCAGAGGGAAAGATGCCGGCAGTAATGAATTCAGGTATTACGCTCCCAGAATGCCGGTGGAATCTGACAACCTGGAGGAGCCTGAAAATGTGAAGGAAATTGAAAGGGGAGAGGGGGCGAATGAAAAGAGCGGGAACCCGAACTCTGATGTCATCAGGGACATTATCAACTCCGAGACGAAGAAGGGAAGCAAGGAAGCTGCTGGAAAAGAAAAAAACATTGAAAGTGCGGAAGCAATCAAAATTCAAGGCGAAGGAGAAAACGAAACCTCGACGGTGGGATGATTGTGCCCCAGTCAAGCTTCCCACACCATGTCGAGCATCAGGTAAAACAGCAACCTCTCATTATTCCTACTTTTAGATATGGCTTTAGCATTTTCATACGCTATTCACTTATCATTTCATATCATTTTTTTCTCTCTCTTTCATTTGTCTATGCATATAGCGTATGATTTTTAACGAATTTCGTTGAATTTGTTGCAAACAGAGGGCGAATCCGGAGCAAAAAACATCAAAATTGTCATCATGTCATCAGTTACATTTCATTTGTTCAAAATTAAAACAACTACATTCGTTTTACCACTGAGTTCCCAAAAAGCACAAACCACTTGATGCATCATTCCGTAGTTATACCATCTCACGTCATGCTCTATTTCCCCTTCCAATACGTTTCCAAGAGCTCCTTTACAGTGAGCGGCGTAATGTGCGGAAACTTGGCGTTGAGCTCCGCAGGAACGTGGGATATTTTCTCGTCTGCTGTCCATTTGGAAAATATTGACATGAACCACTGGAATTGCGGTTTCGGAATGGCAGCGTAGCAAGGGATTTGGCTCGGAAGCTCCGTCATTTCCGACCTCTCAAGCTTCTCAAGGGGATCGTACGAGACTTTGAAACTAGTACCTAGACATTGTTAGAAGAAGCTCTCTCGTCTTGCTGGAAAGGCGAATGCACGCACCGATAATGTCCTCGGCGAGGCGCAAGAACTCGTTCCAAGTAATGATGTCGCCAGCAATCCTGCTCACTTCTGGCCACTCGTCCAGGTCCAGGGATGCAACCACGAACTTGGCAACGTCAAAAGAGTATGTGACTGTGAAAGGCACGTTTCCCTGTCCTGGGATAGCAGCCTCCCTGTGCTCCAGGTCGATGCCAAAGGGGGCTGGCCGCAAGTAAGATGCGATGTGCGGCTGCCCCCAGTAGTCGAGGAAGCAGCCGTTCTGAAACACGGTCCACTGTAGGCCGGAATTTTTGAGCTCTTCAACGGCACCGAAGTAAGCCCCCAAGACGGGGAGCTCCTTGATTGCGCTGTGCGAGTTCAGCACGTCTGTCTGTGCGAGTCGGGCGTGTGCGTGGATCGGGACCTACTCTGGGCTGTATGCGACACCAAAGGCGCTGGGGACAAATTGCTTCGTCGCGGATGACTTCGATGCGGCTTTGATCATGTTCATTTGAGATACCGGGAGCGCATCGCCTTCGTAGTTGACGCAGCTGATGACGGTGTAGATGTTGTTTTGCTCAAAAGCTTGCACAAGAGAGTCAACGCTGGTGTAGTCGACTTCTATGGCCGGCACACCGGTTTCATTATTCTGAGCCTGTTGCTGTTAACACTTTTTTTTTTTTTTGAAAGAGGTCAACTTTGGATACACCGTACATTTCTTGTTAGAATAAACGGGCTGTGGCGCGTTTGTCCTTTTAAAACCTCCACAATGGTCCGGCCAAGGTTGCCGGTGCCTCCTGCGATGGCCACATTCACCATTTTGAAAGTGACTGCTGACGAGAGAACAAGTTGTATTTCACCGTGACTTTGAAGAGTTCTGGATGATACTTATAGTCGGCGGTTGCCATCCGACATGTCCGCAACTCCGCCCAACATGTGGCATGGTTGTGCTTTCCGCTGAGATCAGTCGACAAGGCGGTGCAAGTTGGAAACATCACCGCAATTGACACTTGCAAGGCGTTCCTCGTCAACGTGCGGCTAGTACACGTCGAGTCAGGGACGCGCTGAGGTCAAATCACTTGAAAGTATAAAGTTGGCCAAGTGGAGATGGTATCCATTTTGGTATTAGCCAGCGTAATCCAGTTGCATAAAGGTGGAGTCGATCAGTCCGCGACCCGCCCGGTAGCGCGTAAGCCAGGTGCATATAATCCGTTTCGCTGCCAGACTTGTTGATTAGCCATGTATAAACCCAGAAGAATATCTAATTTCCCCAATGGAATCTCATATTGATACTCCTGCTATTTCCCAAAGAGCTCCTAAGGCGAACCCGCAACCGGACATAAGGACTCCAAAAGATGTATGGACCGGTATTACCTCTACGGCTGAGAGAAAGAAGCGACAGAACCGTATCAATCAAAGGGCTTGGCGTCAGTATTATTCGTTCCTTTTCTTTTTCTTTTCTTTTTCTTCTCTTTTTCTTTTGTTTTTGGAAAATAAATTTAAATACAAATAGCTAATGAGTTGTGTCATACAGGAAGGAGGCAGAAGGACGCTAAGACGTTGCGGTCACAATCGTTGGCTGTCATCCCATCATCTTCCATTGTCGTGCCACAATTTATGCATCAATTAGACGGCAGCCAACAGTGGATGCACCCGGAGTGCGTTATGGCTGCAAATAGTACCCCACTGCCGCAAGAAGGCACCCTCCTTCTAACGTGTCCGAATCGAATCGCCTTCATTCGATACCTTTTGTACAAGCTGTATACTGACTACACCCTAAATACCATCCGGCCAACCGATTTGCAAACGCTGATTCGGCTAAACGTTCTCAACTCGTTGTCTCGAAACGCCATGGCCATGGGGTTTCCTCCCGAGGGGCTCTGCGGAGACGAGGCTGTGTCGCCGTACACCCAACACGGCCCCCTTGCTACCGGCTCGCACACGCTCGCGTCGGCGTGCCCTCAGGGCCTGCGCCCCACGATGCTGCAGCGGACGACGCAGCACCACCCCTGGATCGATCTCTTCCCCGTGCCCCGTTTCCGGGACAACATGCTTGCGGCGCTGGCGGCCGGCACATTCGACGAGGACGAGCTGTGCGCCGACCTTCTCAACGTGGAAGATGACCGCCAAGGCGACAAGCCGTCCCTGATCGTCTGGGCGAGCCCTGGGACGCTCGTGGCTGGGAGGCAACGGCTGCCTTCTTTCGCAAGTGGGGTTGGCTTGCTCGAGGCTGTCCGGAGATTGTCGAGGCGACGAATTATTGGCGCGAGACGAGGGGTGAGAAGAGGATTGTTTTTGAAGTTTCCTAGCCAAGCTTATTTCATTTCTGGCACAAAGAGCAGCACAGAGGGTGGATACCGCTACCTATAATTTAGAGTTATGATGTAAGATTCGCGTTCTTCCGAAGTGCATAGCGAGAAACAGTAAGCCATTGGGAAAATAATAGAAATAGTATGTATTTTTCCAGTTCTCTACCCTTTTGTACTACTGAACGGTACGAGAAGGTATGAAATCGGTTCGACACTTTGGCCGAGTGGTTAAGGCGATGCCCTGCTATCAGGCATATCAAGGCATTGTGTTCGCACGCGCAGGTTCGAATCCTGCAGGTGTCGCTGTTTCCTTTTTGCTTTCGCAATTTTTTTTTATGTACTAAAAATAAATTGGCGATGGGATACGTTGTCTGTAATGATGCCGCACAGCAGCATCAGCAAGGAATTCGCCTGAGTGGCAAGGTACATCCTTGATGAAAAGGACCAAAAGTGGCACACTCTATTTACAAACTACGACTACTTGTCGTACTATTAGCTCCTCTAGGAGCTTAGTCGGTCCGTGTCACAGTTGATTCATTGTACAATGCACCTCATTATATATAAGTCAATCAAACCCGGCGTATCTATTATATTGTCTAAAGTTATTATTGGTCGCCGCTGTATCTAACATGTCCTGGACCCTGAGAAGAAAGAAGAGACATTATCGTAACCGGTTTTTAACACGGGATCCCCCAATCGCTTCTGGAAGCCTGCTGTCAAGCTTCTTAGGAGGAGGTGTAGGTGCAGCTGTTGGGCTTGTTGGACACGACGGTGCGAGCGCTGAAGCCCAGGCAGTTCTTGTTGCCGCCGGGGTTGGTGACGCCAGAGCCAACCCAGACGGTGTACTGGCCGTCCTTGTAGGGGCAGGCGAGGAAGCTGGCGCCGTCGAGGCTCAGGTTGCCGTTCTTGTCAATCTTCCAGCCCTTGAGCTCGCCGTTCTTGGGACCGGGCTGGGCACCGGTCTTGTAGCCGAAAACACCCTGGCCTGCAGCAGAAGTTTGGTTAGCAAATGGGTGACACAAGAGCGCAAGGATTGCAGCACGGAGGGAAGCGACTTACCCATGCCGGAGCGGTCGGCCCAGAGCTGCTGGGGAGGGTTCTCGGTGGAGTAGAGGTAGAGCTCGCCGTCCTTGGTGAGGGAGAAGGTGGCGGCGCTGTTGCTCTGCTTGTAGTCGCAGGTGGCGCCCGACTTGTTCAGCTTGAGGAAGATGGAGCCCTTGGAGGCGCTGAAGTGGGAGAAGTGAATGTCGCTGGCAGATCGGAGGGCCATGACCTGGAAGGGAGCCTGGGTGGAGCGAGTCTCGGTGCTGGCAGGCATGGCCGAGGCGAGGCCGGCAGCGAGGAGGAGGGTCTTGAACTGCATGGTGATGGTTGTTTGGTGTTGTGTGGTGAAGGAATTAGGTGGTTTGTTTTATAAGATGTGAGAGTGAGATTGGAAGCGAGTGCTGTTGGTTGATGATGAGTTGTGAATGAAGACGACGTGCAACTCCCTTATATACTCGATAGAGCGATGCTCAAGGCCCAAGCAACAATCATCTCACAAGCTTAAATCACATAGAGACCCAAATTTGACCCAAATTTGACATCATTTTACGGAGCAACCCATCCTCTCCGCTAAGGAATACGAGGAGGCCCCTCCCACAGCCTAGCGCGCCCCTCCTCCCTGCCCTGCCCAAATTGAAGCGGCCCTCCATCCAGATTGACTGATGATTTTCCGCAGATCCCCCCCATTGGCACCTGCGTCGACTGCTCGGCATTAGCCGAAGCTGGTGTCACAGGTTGTGGTTGGCCGATGAGGCCCGTCAGCGTTTGCCCAGAGCGGTGACGGATGAACCGGGGGGCCATCGAGTAGCGGCAGTGGCAATACGAGAGAGCCCACACTCCTTGGGGCCGTTCTCAGGCCAGTAGGCCCCAGACATGCGCGCGAGCTGCCGACCTGCCGAAGGCTCGGGTGCTTTATTTAGACACGCTGAGCTAGGCCACGCTTTTTGCTTTAGGTTTGCGCTGCTCGGGCTGGGCTGGCTGCTTGCTTGCTTCTCTTGTGCTGGGTTGGGTCGGTCCCCCCTTTCCCCTTGCGCTTCTCATGCGTCCCCGTGTGCCCCGAGCGAGTCACGCCAAATCTTTAGCCGACAGGTTCGACATCAACGGCCTTTGATCCCCCAATTTCCGCTTGGATGTGTCGGCGTTTGGGACGTGGCTGGCGCGCGCATCTGCACGTGCCGGCCGCATTGACACAGCTACTTTCCTGCTTCTGACATGGAACCTCTCGGCTGCAAGCGATGTGGTTTCCTTGTGTGCTAGAATGGCCCAGAACGCCACTAGAAGCCCACCGCGGAATCTGCTCTGCGTGACATCATTCCCCAACCCTGCGTCGTTCCGCTTGCCGATCCACGTTGGTTTCCCCCACAAAACAAAGAGGAATTATCCGAGAGCGAGGAATGGGTCATGGCTGGGCTGCTTAAATTTCCTCTGGGGGAATCCCGGCCACCCCGGAAACATCCACCGTGCACCTCCAATTTCAGCTGCGGCTTCTAGAGCTGTTCAGCAGGAATCACCTGATGTTGGTGAGGTAGTCGTAACTCCCCATTCATGCATGCATGTATAATCCAAACGTGTGTGAAGAATACAATTGAAAGTCTCCTGTTTACATGACATGATGTGAATGGTTTGTTTTTTTTGGAGCTAAGCTACGTTGCATGACGCTTCTTGCCGAGCTCCCCTCCCTTGTTACGCTCGCGCGCTCGTGTTTGGCTAGCTTCGGGAACCCAATCAAGCCTCTTTTCATTGCTTTTCTTTTGCCACATCGATCCACTCATGCCGGTCCCCGAGATACTTTTGAGCCCTCAAGTCGCAAGATCAAGCATGACCCTCAAAGTTCTCGGCTCGAGAGCACCGACCACACAGTATCCCCATCTCCCCGCTGGTTGTCTCGCCCAGCATCTCTTGATAGGTCTGCGTCTTCTGAAGCTTGCCCACCCAAAGGCTTCCGGTGTAGGTGCCCGTCTTGCGCGTTGGCAGCACATGATTGGCACCGACGGACTGCGTCCCGTAGTTGGCACGCGGGCCTCGCGGGACAAATACGAGCAGGTTTGCTTTGTCGCCGTACGAGATGCACGTCTGCTCGCCAAGAAAGATGGCGCCGTAGTTAGTCATGCTATCGAGGGCCTCCCTCGGGTTTTGGGTCAGAACTTGGACATGCTCGCTGGAATATTCATCTTCCAACGTGTAAGCGTCATCAAGATTGTCCACGAGAAATGACCCCGCCGTAATCTCTCCACGGGGTGCCAGCTAGCCCAGCGGCAGGCATATTCTCAAGAAGCCCATCTACCATCTCAACGGTCTCCTGACCTCCTGGCTCCGAGTTCGTTATCAAGACAGCAGGTGAGTCTGCGCCGTGCTCTGCCTGGGAGAGGAGATGGGTTGCAGTTGTGAAGGGATCAGTATGTTCATCGACCATAATGAATGTATCTGTGGGATCGGCGAACAGGTCGATCCCAATCTCTCTAGATAACAGTCGCTTTGCCTCGGCGATAAAAGCGCTTCCTGGGCCAGCAACGAAGTCGACCTTTCTACCTTCTTGATTGTCTCCCTACCAATAGTCATGGCAGCAATCGCCTATGTGACCCCCAGTACAAAGATTTCATCAGCGTCGGCAAAGTGAGCGGCTGCAATGGTAGCGTGGGGCAGTTTTCCCTGAATTGGTGGAGCGCAGGCAATGACTTGTTTCACACCAGCGACCTTGGCAGTCGTTATGGTCATGTGCGTCGATGTCAAAAGTGGATAACGACCACCCGGGACGTACCTGATGGTGTAATTAGAAATCCTTCCCAATGTGTTTGCTTTCACGCATGGCGGTGAACGTACGCGCCCACCTGGTTAATGGGATTGTTCTTGTGGCCGAGAGCAATACCAGGCTGTATCTCAATCTCAATGACACTTATAGTAGATCTGTGTGCTTCGGCAAACTTTCCGAAGTTTTCCTGCGTGGTTTTGAGTTGTTGCGAGGCCATTGTTTAGTTTAACTTGCCTGGTGTCTGGCCGAGTAGAACCCCTAGTCGAGGTAATGACATTTCTTGCGATAAATGATAATTATTCATCAACAGCGATAAATTTTGGGCTATTTCATTCTCATGGATATTCTGCTTGATTTTCTTCTCTTTGTTCCCATTCGCGTCGGGTACCACAATCTCAACTCGAGTCGATGTGGAGAACGTCTAGGGCGAACGCAACAAGGGATTATTTTGGCGCCTACACTTTCGAGATACTAAGGTTGGAAATGAGAAAAAAAAGTGGTGAAAATTACGTTTTTATTAATTCAACCAGGTACTGCTGCAAATATTCGAGAAAGCGACTCGTACATAGGATCATGTTATCCCTTTGAGTGCCTTAGCCCTCCACCTCCGTACCCCGCCCCACATGACCCCAGCAAAAGCAAAGTGACCTCGAGTGACATCAATGACTTCCAGAATCAATACAACTCATTTTACTATGTAATTCATTATTTTATTCAAAATGGATACCCAACAGCCCTCT